>CAUYSK010048897.1:0-35399 GCA_963575035.1 Avahi laniger | reverse complement strand
AGTGTGGCAGCCACAAGCCACGCATGGGCCTTGAAATGTGGCTAGTGTGACCAAGAAACTTAATTGCTTATTTTAGTTAATTCTAAATAGTTTTTTTTTTTTTTGAGACAGAGTCTCACTCTCTTGCCCGGACTAGAGTGCTGTGGCATCAGCCTAGCTCACAGCAACCTCAAACTCCTGGGCTCAAGCGATCCTACTGCCTCAGCCTCCTGGGTAGCTGGGACTACAGGCACGTGCCACCATGCCCGTCTAATTCTTTCTATATATTTTTAGTTGTCCGATTAATGCCTTTCTATTTTTGGTAGAGACGGGGTCTCGCTCCTACTCAGGCTGGTCTCGAACTCCTGAGCTCAAACAATCTGCCCGCCTCGGCCTCCCAGAGTCCTAGGATTACAGGCGTGAGCCACCGCGCCCGGCCAATGTTGGTGGTTTTTATAGACTACTACAGTCAACAAATGCAGAATACATATTGTTTGCAAGTACACATGAAACTTTCTCCAAGAGAGGCCAGGCCAAAATAAGAAGTCTCAATACATTTTGAAAAAATTGAAATCTGAGTATGTTCTTTCCATGTAACTGGAAATAAATTAGAAATCAATAACAATAAAGCATCTATTGAACATTGGTTTTCAAAATCCCCAAATGTTGGAGAGTTGAAAAACATACTTGTAAAATACTCACAGGTCAAAGAAAGAATCACAAGGGAAATTAGAAAATACTTCAAAATGAATAATAATGAAAATACAATAGTGATTAGAAAGAAATCTGTAACTTTAAACACCGGAAATGAAGACAGCTTTGAAATCAATTCTATAAATTCCCACCTTAGGAATCTAGAGAGAAAGTACCAATTAAGCCCAAAATAAATATAAGAAAGGAATTGATAAGGAACAGAAATTGACGAAATAGAAAAGAGACAAACATTAGAGAGCTTCCTCTTAAAAATTAATGCAATTGATAAAATGCATAGCAAAATTGAAGGAAAAGAAAAAACACACATTAAAAATACAATATAATATTAAATAATATTCTGCAATAAAAAGGGACAAAGTACTGATAACATGCTACAAATGGATAAATCTCAGAAATGCTGTGCTAAGTGAAAAAAGCCAGATGCAAAAAGACTACATATTGTATTATCCCATTTATGTGAAATGACTAGACAAGGCAAATCTATAGAGACTATTCATTCATTCTCGTGCCAATACTTTTATTACAATAGGAATTCAATTCTTGTAAGTATAATGCAAAAGAACATTGGTTTTCAAGTTTTTTACTGACAGAAACTCTTCTGCTAGGAAATCTCGTGAAGAACTACAATATACAACGTAGATGAGAGTATAGGTGCACTGCTGAAATAAAGAGCGTCTTGCTTGTGATCTCCCTTTGAGCGCCCCCTCTCAACCATCCACTTTCCCCTTATAATGGCCTGGGCAATCAACGGTTGACCATATTGGAAAGTCTGAATTAAATGTATGCAAAACCTCCAAAATACCACAATAAAATCCTAAAGTTTCTTGGCAAAGTGTCAGCTTCTTTCCTATGTGTAGGGTGCCGAGGGCTAAACACCTTGGGCAAATTCTTATTGATTGGCATAAAATATGTGGTGGCTCAGAACCTGGGCATAATCCGCTGCAAAATGAAAAGGGTGGGAAGTTAAGATTTAACTTTTGCATAAACTTGAGGATTTTTTTCTGCTGCCCAATTTACTTTTGACTTCAAAAATTAATGTATCGAAATTTTTAATTAATGGATCAATTATACAAAGGCTTCCTAACTTTATGTTCAACATAATGGAACATTCAGGGGGAAAAAAGATCCCATGTGCATGGCACACTAGGGTAAGGAACAAGGTTGTTTGTGAACAGAGACTCCCTGCCTAGAAGACCACCACCTGAGTCCTGCCCACCATTCCTTAGGCTGAAGGTCAGTCTCTCTAGTCCCTGTGACCCACGTGCATCCCCACGTGGAATTCAGAACCTCACAGAAGCAACCCAGCTAAAGGTCTGCTGGACATCTTGTAGTTGGTCTGACCTTGTTGTGTAGTCCTGTCTGCCTATGCAAAAAGGGTTCAACTCTGAACTCTGTTCTGCTATCTAATTTTACTTTTAGCTTTCAACTATTTGGCTAAAATACTTATTAATCCCTCCATTCTGCTCCTGCTTTCATTTGAACTTTCTGAGTTGTAAAATTGATCAACTTTACTTTTGTTGTTACTAAAAGAATTCAAGCCTATTAACTTTAATCTGAGAACAGCTTAACTGAAAACACATAAAATCTGACATACAGCTTTCCCTGAGCCACTATTTTCTAAATAATCTTTAATTGTAGTTCTAATTTTATTCATAAATTTTGTGATATTTTGATATAATCAAAAGAGTACTGGCAGCATAGAAGTAAATCATGAAGCCTAAGAAGAACACTTATACATATTATACTCAAGTGAAAAATTAGAATATCACCAACTCCAATTAATCTCCTGGGATAATCCTCCCTAGATATATCCACTATTTTGGATTTTGAACGTTTTATTCTCTTGCTTTTGCTTTCACAGTATTATTATATGTATGTATCCCTAAATATATTGTTTAATTTTGTTCTTGAGTTTTGTACAATTGGTTATCACTGTACATGTAGAATTCTGAAGCTGGTCTTTTCTATTTTGTTTCTAAAATTTATCCATGTTTTTGCATATAGCTTTGATTCATTCATTTTCACTGCTAGAAAATATTTCAGTGTATGATTTTAGTACATTTATGTATCCGATCTCCTGATGTTCATTTGGGTTGTTTCTATGCCACTATGAGTATTTTTGAGCATTTCTCTCAATTCATATATGCAAGAGTTTCTGCAGGGCGTATTTGTCGGAAAGGAATTCCTCAGTAATAAGATATACAAATGTTCAATTTATAAGATAGTGCCAAACTGTTGTCCATAGTAATATTATCAAAGCACACTTGCATTACAACATTCGTTTTGGTCCATAACTTTCCCAACAATCTAGAGCCAATTTAATAATATAAAAACGGTATCTCATGCGGTCTTAATTTTTATTTCCCAATTATTAAAAAGGTTGAGCCTTTTTTCACGTTTGTCATTTTTGCTACCTCTTCAGTAGTACCTGTTCTTTTTTTTTCCTTCGCTTATCTTTCTATTGAGTTGTCTTTTTCAATTCATATTAAGTTCTTCATATATACAGGAAATTAATCTTATGTGATTATGTATGTCAGAAATAGCTGCTTTCGGTTTGTGCCTTATCTTTTCACTTTTCATAGTGTCTTTTCATGAATAGATTTTTTAAAAATTTAAGGTAACAACTTTATCAATCTTTTATGATTAGCATTTTAAAAATCTTTACCTATCTTGAGGTCATAAAGACATCATCCAACATTTTCTTCTAAAAGCTTTAGTCTTTTATATTTAAATATTAATATATAAAATGCCTGGACTTGGTTCTTGTGAATGGTATAAAATGGAGGTCCAATTTCATCTTTTCCCACAGTGAGATATAATTACTCCAGGACCATTTATTGACTATTTCATCATCTTCCCAGGGATCTAGAATTCCATTTCTGTCATGGAACAAGTATGGCTCTGTTTCTGAGCAATCTTTTTATTCCATTGCTATATTTGACCATACCTGGACCAAAACTCTGTATTCTTAATTAATGGAATTTGACATTTGGCCTTTCCTCTTTCATATAAATTTTAGAATCACATAATCAAGTTCCCAAAACAAAAACCCTGTTGGGATACTTATTTCAATTTCACTGAGTTCACAAATCAACTTGGGAGAAAGCTGATATCTTTGCTACATCAAGTCTTCTTATCTGTAAACAAGACATATATTTTCATTTATTCAGGGCTTTCTTACTATCATTTAATAAAGTTTTATAAATTTCCATATAAAGAATTTACATATTTTGATTAATTTATTGAGACTATTATTTAAATAGTATCCTTTTTAAAATTATATATTTTATGTATAGAAATACAATTTTTTATATGTTGATCTTCTATTTAGCCAATTTGCTAATCTGTATTATTATTTCTAACAAGTTTCCTGTATATTCTTTGGGATTTCTGTGTAGATGATTATATCAACTGTAAATAATGATAGTTTTATTTCTCACAATTGTACTTTTTCTGTCCTTTAATTGTTGTTCTGTCCCTGATAGGAGCTTAAGTGAGCAACAGTCCTGTTTCTAATTTGCAGAAGTAAAGTTTCTTAAGCATTACCTTATGATTTAGGTTTGTTGGATGTTTTTGGTAAATACTTTTCTTCTATTTTTGTTTAGCTAAGAGTTTTTGCTGTCTTTAAATCCTAAACGGGTGTTGAAGTTTATCAAATGGTTTTCTCATCAATTGAAGTTGTAAGTTTTTCTTCTTCAACGTGTGAATGCAATTAGTGGCATTTTATAGATTTTTCTAATTTTAAACCATTCTTAGATTACTGGGTTGAAGCCAAATGTTCATATTGTATTTTCTTTTCCAAATTTCACTGGATTCTGTTTGCTGTTTATGTTTACATATGAGATTGATCTGTTCCTTTTTGTTAATATATTGTCCTAGGCTTATTTCAATGCAAGGTTATACTGACCTCATAAAATGAGTTAGGAATATTACCTGTTATTCTGTTCAATGAAAGAATGTAAGATTGGAATTACATGGCCTTTGAACTTTTAATAGAACTTCCCTGTAAAACCACCTGAGCCTGATGTATTCTTTCTAGGAAGATTTTTTAGTTTCTTTAATGGTTAGTCTAGAATACTATTGGTTTACACATATTGAACCAGCATAATTTTCAAAAATGTCTAGGTTTGGATGGTAAATTATACAGTCATGTCAGCTATAATACAATTCAGACTTTTTACTTCTTGAATCAAGTTTGGTAAGCTATATTTTTCTAACTTTATGTGTTCAAATTTATTGGCATCATATTTCCATAGTATTCCCTTTTTATCTCTCCAGTCACTACTATATCAGTATTATTTCCTCTTTTTCATTCTTAATATTGTTTATTTGTACCTTCTTTCCTTTTTCTCTGACAGCTTTCTTGAGCTTTTTCAATTTTATCAGCTCGTTCAAGGACGTATCAGTTGGCTTTGTTGATCTCCCCTACTGCATTAATGAACTGCTCTGCTTCATTCATTTCTGCTCTTGCCTTTATTATTTTCTTCCTTCTACTTCCTTCAGGGTTCTTGTTTTTTTCTTTTTCTAACTTCTTTAATTGGAAGCCTAGCCCATTAATTTTCATTTTATCTTTTTTTCTACTGAAACCATTGAAGGCACTGGTTCTCAGCAGTTGAGAACTCCAATTTTTAAAAAGTGTCATCGCCAGAGTCCACTATACAAAAATCATGATCTCATTGGTCTAAGATGCAGCCTGGGTAGGATCTTTGTTATTTTAGTATTTATCTTCTGTGGTGGCTGGAGGGAGAGTGGGTGTGAAGGGCAAGGAGAGGCCAAACTGAGCAATGGTAGGCAACCTTTCTTCAGGAATCAGGGAGGTGGAGGGAGAGTCCATTTACATGACATTTTTTAAAAGGCAAAAGTATAGAAACATAAAAATTTAGTGTCTACCAGGAGCTGGGAGTAGGTGAGAAAATTCACTGCAAGGGGGCACAAGGAAAATGGAAACTGGGGTGATGGAAGTGTTCCACATCTTGATTATGGTGGTGGTTTCATAACTATATACCCATCAAATCACACTCTTAGTTCATTTCATTGTCTGTAAATTATCTCAATGAACTTGGTTAAACACACATACCACCCATCAGTTGTCATAAAAAATGTAATGCCCTTTGACACAGCAATGCAACTAAGTTAGCTTAAGAAAAAAAATCTGTACTTTAGATGGGCTTTTTATTAGTTACATAAATTCAAAGAAGGCATTAGAATGGTAACCCATCACCTGGTTGATGAAGAGGACGGAGAACATTTAGCCCCATAGGAATCAGAAAAAAAATCTTACATACGTAAAGGACTAAGTTACAATTATGAGTAGATGTCAATTGATCAGAACTTCTGTCTTCTAGAACAAAGTAAGGCTTTTCTTACCAAAACACTATTTCATTTCAAAACTCTTACAAGAAATCAGGTCAGTGCACCAAAGCCATCTCAGGGAGCTGGACAACGCTTAAGGTCTAACTGGTGACCTGAATATCTGTCAGTGGAAAGGTCACAGCTACAGGAAGCACAAAGGCAGTAACAAAGTCAACAAGAGACCAAGACTTTGTTGCCAACAAACTCAATACATGCAAAACTTTTCACAGACTAGTTATATAAACAAGCACATCACTAGCTCTTCCTTTATGTTATGGGCACGCTGTGACCTACAGGTGACCTAGGAACCAGAGAAGGCATCAGTTTCAAAGTCTACAGATCCCAGTCATCAGCTCCAGTTCTGCAGGGCACCCCACCTTCCTTTAGGCCTCCTCACTAACATGGAGAAATCAGATTAAAAAAGCTCTAAAGTTCCTATCCACTCTAAAATACTCTGAGGAAAATTCCTGCTAATGTCATAAGGCACCAAAATTTTTTAGAAATCATCCATTTAGGTTAGAATTTTGAGAAATATTAAAAACACTGAGTTCTGAACTGGCTGAAAAATTAACCTAAGTAATGGTATCTCCTTTCAGAGTATAACGACACCTGATGGTTAACATCTGGCATTTCAATGTCTTAAAATAATATAAAGCAATGCTCTGTTTTTCTGAAAAAAATCTGAACCTTACTCATGAAAGTAAATACATTTCAGAAGTAAGCAAAGACCTTGAGAAGAGTTAGAACTAGAAATATCTTATTCTAGAACCTCAACACTGGAACTAGTCATTTGAATCAGTGCTTTGATTTCAGCAATAGGAAAGGCCACTTTGGTTGAGTCCAAATATACAAAAACAAAGCAAACCAAACAAAAAACAACAAAATCACCCCATAGAAATAGAGATATACTGGGGGAGGGGGGGGCAAGGGCAACACACGTAACCTAAACATCTGTACCCCCATATTATGCTGAAATAAAAAAAAGAAAGAAATAGAGATATACTAAATATTTTTATTTCAGGTTGTTTGAGTTTTAATTAAGACTGGAGTATTTTAGTTGGTCAGGCAGAGAATGCTCATCCCCTACATATTGCATGAGTCCCCCCTCCCTACTTTACGTCTCGCTCTAACATCATCATAAAAAGAGAGGCCTTCCCCAATCACCCTGCACACACAACCCCCATCTCACACGTCCCACCCCCTTGCTGTTTGTGTCAACATCTGACATTTTTACCACACAGGTTATTTACTGTTTCTCTCCCTTAGAATATAAGACAGGGGGGGCCTTTGTTTCACCCACTGTTGTGATCAGTGCCTAGAATAGCAGCTAGAATTAGTCAGTTTTCAACAAATATTTAAATAAATGGATATGTGACTAAATGAATGGAAATAAAGCCATTTCTGTTATTTTGGACAATAAAATGGCTCGAGCCTTCAGACTGATGCATGCAAATGCGGAAGTGCAGAGCATAATTTCGAATTTCATTTGCCATCAACGTCTGATTACCTACTGATTACATCTGACAAGATAAAGGGAGAAAAATCATTATTAGATCCTAACCTATCATCTGTAACAACCTGAATGCAACTAATCATACATTTTATTTTACATGACAGCTTTTAAAGGGAAAAATATATAGGCAAAATCTCACTGTAAAAAATCTCCAGTCATTTTTGCTCTATATCTGAACATAGCCACATATAGTTATACTTAGGTCTATAAATGTAAACTACAAACATATATTTAGAGATAACATTCCATTTGTACATAGATCATTTTCAATCTAATCAAGAGTTATAGTTTAAAATTCACTAGAATTGTTTCTTTCTATCATAGATACAATATGTGTGTGTGCATGTGTATATATGTATATTTTTATAAACACACATGCATAAACATATACACTGTCCCCTAAAGGGAAGGAAATAAGCATATTTTCTGGGATATCTATATGCCAATATTAATTCTTAATATAACTAAACAAGGATATTATCATCCCCGTCTTAGAGATGAGGAGGCGTATCAGACACATGCCCTGGCTAGGTGTGCAGGCACACAGCTATTACGCAATAGTGTCAAGTGACAATCCAATCTAACCGACTGAATCTAAGGTACACATACACCCGATGTTAAGCTACTATCTGCATATATAAGCAGTTAGGCTTTTTTCAGAAAATTTTTTTATTGATGTGTAGGAGGCATATAAAAAGTGTACATATCACAAGTATACAGCTAGATGAATTTGCACAAATTGAACACACCCACATAAACACCCCGTAACTCAAGAGTGAGAACATTATCAGCACTCAGAATCCTCTTGTGCTCCTTCCAGACATTATTCCCCTCCCAAAAGTCATCACTACCCTGACTTCTAATATCGAAAATTAGCTGCCTAGTTTTGTACTATATATAGCTAGAATCATATGTTATGTTCATGAGATACATCCATACTGTATTAACAGTATAATAGTTCCAATTCATTCATTATTATTGCTACATAGCATTCCATCCTATGACTACACCACAGTTCTTAAATATTCTAGTGTTGATGAATATTTGAGAAGTTTCCATTTTTTGTTATTATAAATACTGTGCCATGAACATCCTTGTACATGTCTCTCAATAATGTTTTATAATGTTCAGTATAGAAGTTTTGTTCATTAGATGTATTCCTAGGTATTTTTTATAAATGCTACCATAACTTAAATCTTTAAATTTTTTATTTTTATGGTTGGTAGAAATAAGATCAATTTTTAATATAAATTTTATATCAATTGATTTTTTATATTGACTTTGTGCCTGGTGACCTTGCTAACTTGCTTAAACTATTAATTTTAATAGTTTGTAAATTCTTTTGAATTTTCTAGGTTCACAATCATGTTGCACTTCTTCCTTTCTACTTCTTATGCATCTATTTCTTTTTCTTAACCAATTGTACTGGCTAGGACTTCCAAGAGAATGTTTAATAAAGATGGTCATGGTAGACTACATCTTTGTCTCGTTCTCAATTTCAGGGTGAAATTTCCAGCATTCCACTATTAAATATGGTATCTGTTTTAGTTCTTTGGCAAATATTATTTATCAAGCTAAAGTAATTGCCTTCTAATCTTAGCAAACCAACAGTTTTTAAGTTACAAATAAGTGTTATATTTTGTCAAATGCATTTTCTGTAGCGTTGTTCTTTTAACTGTCTGTACTGCAAGAAAAACTAAACTAGAAATGCCTGTTTCACATAAATAGTACATACATTAATGTAATCATCTTAAAAATAGATTACAGAGTACATTAACATTCATTATTAGTCTCCGCTATAGCTTCTTTATTCCATCCTGCTAGCACTCACATCAATGAGCATGGGAGGATACAGATCCCAGTGCACAGAAGCACAAGCCAAAGAGAGGGTGCGCCAGCTGCTGGTGTCCATCTCCTCACCCATCTCCTGGTCCTGACACAGTTACTTGCGCGATCCACTCACGCTGAGAGGACACTTAGTGGGTTCCCTACGTGTAGAAAGAGAATGGACATACACTGGAGGAAGAAGAGTGAAAGCTGACGGTGACTCACCCAGCATTCTTCCCAAGTGCTGAGCGACAGAGCAGGGGCTCTGTAGAAACCTGGATTGCAGTCATTTTCTTTTTTGTTGCTGCTGCCACTACTGCTTTTTCACTTCTTTTCTGGAATCTTCTAAGATTTTTCTTTACATTTCCACAAATTTATCATCAATTTCTCTGTTTATTTCCCCCCTCAGCTCTCTACTCTTGCCTTAAACATCAGTCCTTCACTGGTGAATCATTCTCCTGTTCTCTGTTATTACACCAAGGCAAGTGCTTTGTTATTTTAGACTGTAGCTCTCCAAAGTGATCCATTGGAGTGTGATTTAAAAAAATATTAGAATGTGCTTTATAATTATTTTTACCAAAAGAATAATATCTAAAGCTGGCTCTTTTCACAGGATCCACGCATCCCCCTGCTTAGCAGAATGGGAGTGCTGGGTCTCTGGAAGAAAGAGCAGGTACGTGCCGCAAGGGAGCCGGAGAAGGCCATCCCACGAGTTTCTGTAAAATGTCAGCATATTGTGCATATATATATATCTTCAGCATAAAGCAGTGTGTGTGTATATGCACAATATATATGTGTGTATGTATATATATACATATATCTCCAGCACAAAGCAGTTCACGTATGCCTGCTTAAATGAATGTACCAATTATATTATCTAGTTATCAAAAAGTAGACCAGTACCTTATAGATTCCTACCAAAAAAATGGAACTGAAACACTAATAATACAGGCAGGTGCAAACGAACAAACAAAAAAATCAGAGCAAGTCTGCTCCCTAGTTTTCCTCAGTCACAACATAGTGTTAAAGACAATGCCAAGTTAATTAGAAACGAAAAGCCAGCTTTAAAAAAATGGAAATTATGAAAATTATAATACTATTGCTAAATGAATCTTGCCATGTATTTTGCCTTGACACTTTAGGAAGAAATAATATGAAGCCATCATAATTAGCAAGAGACTTTAAAACTAATCACCTACAATACAAAAATAAAACTCAGCCAGGCACAGTGGCTCACACCTGTAATCCCAGCACTTTAGGATGCTGAGGCAGGAGAATTGCTTGAGCCCATGAGTTTGAGGCTGCAGTGAGCTATGATGATGCCACTGCACTCTAGTTTGGGCAACAGTGTGAGGCCCTGCGGAGAGGAGAGAAGAGGAAAGGGGAGCGGAGGGGGAGGAGGGCAGGGAAACGGAGGAAGGAAGAAAGAAAGAAAAAGAAAACTCTATATTTCATGTGATTCTCTTCTTGGTCTAGTACTTCTCAACATTTTATGAAACTAAATGATAAATATTTAGAAACCCCTGTGAAGTTTCATATTTTATAGTAAAAGTCAGAAAACCACAAACCATTGGGGGAAACACTTTTCTTCCCATGGTAAAAATAGCTGAAATAATACATTAATACAATAACACCACCAAAACAATAAAAACACTGAATTTAATGTTTATCATAAATATCACTGGCAATTTTTAGAAAGCATTGCTGAAAATTTGAAGCACCAAGTACTTGAATATATTGTGGAGGCTGGATCCCAGCATAGCTATTTCAACATGAATACCATTGGTATTTCCAGATTCTGTTCCTATCAAGAGATGTTCAAATAATTACTTTTTCTGTGAGTCACCTAAGATATGCTGCAGAAGCTATATTCTTGACAGCAAGTAATTCATTTACTAAATGTTTTTTATTAAAATCTATATAAGCAAAATCACTGACAGAATAGCTGCTTTGATTTGAATTAAAATAAACATATATTCTCAAGGTAAGATCACAAAGATAACACTTCAAGTAAAATTTATCGGAAGACTGATTAGCTGTGGGTATGAGCACTGACTGGAAAGGAATTTGATGGAACTTTCTAGTGTAGTAGAAACGTTCTTTTTCTTGATCTATGTGTTGATTTTACTTGTGTATACATCTGTAAAAATTCATTAAGCTGTACACTTAAAATTAACATACTTTACCGCATGCTTGCTAAACCTCAATACAAAGTAAATAAAATACAACAAAGAAATTGGAAATAATTTTCACACCTGTTTAAACATTTTCCAAGTAAATGTCAGTAAGTCTCAAATCTATATAGGAATACAACATGTTCCAATTAGTAATTAGTAAGAGTAGGTGACATTCTGGGGAAATAAAATTTTACTACATGAATTATAAAAAAAATGCCTTGCATAACTTGTACATGGATTTAAAAATAAGTATAATTTAGAAAGCAGAGTTAATGGTGTTACTTTTTCCACTCAGATCTATGCATTGTTTATGAGGTTTACTTTTCAGTTATAACAGCCATTAAAATCAAGTATCAAAATAAACTGAACCTGAAGAAAATAAAAAGACAAGTCACAGACTGGGTAAAATATTTGCAAAACATATCTGACAAAGAACGTGTATCTAAAATATACAAGAACCCTTAAAGCTCAACAATAAGGAAACAAACAACCCAATTAAAAATGGGCAAAAGATCTGAACAGATACCTCATCAAAGAAGATAAACAGATGGCAAACGAGCATCTGCAAAGATACTCAACATCATGTGTCATTAGGGAATTACAAATGAAAACAACAATCAGATATCACCACATACCTTTTAGAATGACTAAAATCCAAAACACTGATAAGACCAAATGCTGGCGAAGATGTGGAGTAATAGAACTATCATTTGAATCTACATATCCTCCCAAATTCGTATACTGGAATCTAAGATTCAGTGTAATAGTGTTAAAATACGGGGCCTTTAGGAGGTGATTAAGTCATGGCTCTGCCCTCACAAATGGAATTAGAACCCTTAGAAAAGGGCTTGAGGGAACCAGGCGGACCCTTCTGCCACATGAGGGCACAGTGAGAGGCATCATCCTGGAAGCAGACAGCAGCCCTCACCAGATACCGAATTTTCCAACATCTTGATCTTGGACTTCCCAGCCTACAGAAGTGTGAGAAAATAAATTTCTGTTCTTTATAAGTTACTAAGTCTCAGATACTTTGTTATGGCAGCAGGAATGGACACAGACAAATGGGAATACCGGCTCGTTGCTGGTGGAAATATTAAGTGGCACAGCCACTGTGGAAGACAGTTTGGAAGTTTCTTATAAACTAAGCACAGGCTTACCATACGACCCAGCAATGGCACTCCTTGGTATTTATGTACAAGTCAAAAACCTAGGTCCACACAAAAACCTGAATACAAATGTCTATAGCAGCTTTATTAATAATTGTCAAAAACTGGAAGCAACCAAGATATTCCTTAATAAGCAAATGGATAAACAAACTGTGGTAATTCATATAATGGAATATTATCAGCAATAAAAAGGAATGAGCTATCAAGGCACAAAAAGAAATGGAGGGCCCTTAAATACATACCACTAAGTAAAAGCAGCCAGTCTGAAAAGGCTGTATGATTCCAACTATATGACATTCTGGAAAAAGCAAAACTATAGACATTAAAAAGATCAGTGGTTGTCCCAGGTGATGTGGGTTGGAGGAAGGGGAGGGACACAGGATTTCTAGGACAGTAAAACTATTCTGTATGACACTGTAATGGTAGATACATGACATTATGCACTTAGCAAAACTAATAGATTAGGGTTCACCAAAGAGTAATATAATAGGGTTACAGATAAGGGCTCATCCTAACGTAAACTGTGGCTTTATTTAATGTATCAATATCGGTTCATCAATTGTAACAAATATAATACACTAATGCAAGACGTTAATAAGGGAAATGGGGAGGGGCGTATGGCGCAGGGTGTCTCTGTATTTTCTGCTCAATTGTTTCTGTAAACCCTAATACTGCTTTAAAATAAAATCTATTAATTAAGAAAAACTAAACTAAATCTCCAAGCTTCTCTATCATAAAATACTAAATCATACTTGCAAAAATAATGATGAATATTTGATTAAAAACTAAAATGCATTTTATACATTTAAATTATTTTAAAATATTATTTGTTTCTCATCATAAGGGGATACAAGGCGCCCCTCTCTTCTCCCTGCCCCACAAGGACACACAAAGCACCTCTGTAAACCCATACTCTATATTAGGAAATAGGAGAGACTGCCCCAAGGGGGAGTTGGATTTTGAATGGACTGCACATTGACTTAAAATCAGGCCATTTAAAACTGAAAAATAATTAGACCACATTTAATTGGAAAGTTTAAGTTGAGGGGACATTTGACTTTAGTTTTGCTATTCAGTTGAAACGGGGGCTTGTGACAACATTTACATTTATATATGTGCACATTTTTGCCCTCCAACAATATCTGAGTCCACAGCACTATGAGCAACTCGACTCAGACACTTTGCTTTTAAAGAATAATCCATGAGGCCAACATCAGCTTTTTATTTCCATATTGCCACTCTGAAAGCCCCCTTGCTGGCTCTCTGGATTTGAATGACTGGGTTCCCTGAAGGGGGCATCTACCTCGTGTAGTGGAGAACCTGACTCAGGGGAAAACCCTGTGAATATTGTTCAGTGCTGGGTGACTTGGAAAACAAATGCCCCTGTAGGTTTTACTTCTTACTATCATCATCATTATTATTGGACCTATTCTCTGTCTTCTCACCCGATTCTCTCTCACAAGCACATAGCATATGCAATTATCTTTAATTAATGTAATTTTACAGTTCACTTGTTCATTCTTTCATTAATTCACTTAATAAATCTTTACTGAGCAAACACGACATGCAAGGAGCTGTGCTACAAATATCGAAATGGGTGTCCCTCTATCCAATGGCAAATAACTGATTGAGCTGATTGAAGGAAACCCTTTGGATGATCATTCTGTTGAGATACAACTAGGAGGACTGAGCACTGCATGGCCACGTCCTCCACCTGCTTACTGCATTGATGACATGAAATGAACCTGCCCTCAAACAATTATCTTTCCTTCTCTATTTCAAATATAACAGTTCTCTTTTTAGATTTTTGGACCCTATCTTTAAAATATGGATCAGGTTTTCCATGCCGGCTGCCTGTCAGAGCACTGCAGTCATGCCATCTCCAGCTGGGGAGAATGATTGTTAGAAGCCCAGGATTAAAGAAAATAAGATTCTTAGGAAACTCCCAAGAGAGTGAGTTAGCATGACTTTACTCTCCGGGCAGAAATGGCTTCTCTAAACACTGGCCAGATGTCTCAAAAAAAAAAAAAAAAAATGCATGCCACTGGTCACCAAGCACATCAAGGGAGAAGATACCAAAGTGTGTATATAAAGGAAGGACCTCAAGCCATCAGCCATTATCCTTAAAGAGAGGGCAGTGTTCTAGTCCACTTCATAAACAATAAACAAAAACTAAAGCAAAAGCCTGGTATCAAATAAGAGGAAGAAAAGAATATGTAATGGTGTCCTGGCTAAGCGCTTGCAGTTCTGAGTAGAGAGAGGTAGGTCGGCCCTTGGCAAGGCCACAGGGAGGGAAGGAAGGCAGCTTGGGTTGGAACTTCTGCATTTCAGAGCCATCTCAGCCACTTTTCAGCCAGGGGAGCCCGGAGAAGTTTCTGCATGTCATTGGCCTAGTTTTTGTCATCTGTCCAGTGAGGGGTTTGAACAAATTATTTTTATGACTATTTCCACTCTAAATATTCTATGATCCAAAAAATGTCTGTTAAATGAAATTGAAGGAAGCAAAACGCAAATCAGAATGACTGTCTTCAACAGGAAAGGAAATCTTCTGGGCGTGGTATGTATATATATACAGAGAGAGAGAGCGTGCGTGCACACGTGCGCAAGCAGTTAGGAGGGAAGAAAAGACAAACTATAATTCCAGAAATACTCAATTATGGTGGAAACTGTTGATAGAAAGGGAAATAAAGGGCCTATAACCTATTCAGCTATTTATAACTAGTAACTGAGAGCCACATAGAGAAGAAGACTGGATTAAATCCAACGGTTGGTGCTTATGTAGACTAAAGATCATTTTATTGTTTGCCAGTCACTCATTTATATATCTGTAAGTAGAAAGAGCTGATAACCTTCCTTTTTATTAAAAATGTTATTGCTAGATCATTGCTCTTTGGGGACTCATTTTTTAAATGTAAAAAATTCTACAGGCCTTAACAATAAGATGCACATAAAGACATTTGAAATCTAAGTGATCTCTTGACATTTGACTAAAAGTCAAAGCAGTGGACCACAAGACAAATAGAACACTTCACCCATGAAGGTTGACTATTAGCTTTGTTTCATGATCTGTAAATGAGTTATTAAATGCCTCTATCAAGTTTTATTACTGTTTTAATCCCACTAATAATTGTCTTCACTTTAAATGTCCTACTGTTTGCTGAATATGGCAACAATGTACAGCAATAATTGCTGCCTGACATTAGATTTTTCTCTAAAACTAAGCATATAAAAGAGAAGGCGTTAGAGACACTATGCAGTACTGATTCTATCAGTTAGAGGAAAAACGAAAGAGCCAGATGTTAGCTGCCTCCCTTTGTATGCGTATAACCTGCTTGATTCCACATTTCCATCTTTAGTTCCTGAGTGTCAGCAGCCTAGACATAAGGGAATAAAAGTGAATGTATGTTTCAGCACATTATGAAAGCACTTACAGAGAAAACAATTTACATCTTAATAGCTTTCTTTCGTTACATTAACTTCTCCCCCGCTTTTCATCTTGGAAACTGCAGGAATGTTTGCAAACACTGGCAAACATAAGAAAACACTGTAGAATGGAAGGGGCTCTAGGGGCCATAAGCCCTTCTCCCACCCCCACGGGAATTGCCTCTCTGTTCAGTCTGCCTTCGAGACTGCTGGAGCATGGATAGTGCAGAGCACTATGTCCAGAAGTCGGCATCTACGTAGTTTAGTCTTCAACTTTGGAAAATCTTTCTTATGTTGAACATGAAGGGCTGCCCGGGAACTTTCACTAGGACTCAAGGTCCTGTCTTTCGGAACTTCACACAGCATGAACCTCCACTCTGCCTCTCAGGAGAGGCAGACACATATCTGAAGACATCTCGCAGAGCTCCAATCAGTCATCTGAGGTACAAGCCAAACATCCCAGCATCTTCCGCTGCTCCTTGGGAGGAATGGTTCCCATTTGCCTCACTATCCTGGAGGCCTAATGATGAGCAGTTTCACCTGCAACACTTCTCTTAAAATGTTTCACCCATAATTAAACTCGACATCCTTCCTCATACAGAGGAGACATTGCGTGTCCCACAGTTGGGACACCATGGAGTTGTCCCCCTCCTGGAACACGGCGTAACAGAGAATCTGAATTAGAAACACATATGAACATGTGGGGGAAACAGAGTCAGGACAATCAAGGTCAATTAAAGAAAGCCTTAATGATAAGACTCAGAGTACACACTAAGAAACATTTTCTTCATTTTAAAATTGGTAAAATGGGAACTTTAATGTTTCTTTTACCTATCAAGTTTGATAGGAAGTTTTCCGGACCTTCTGACCCTACAGTTTCAAGGAGTTGCCTCTAAATGTGATTTACTATTTTGAAAGTTGCATGCATACCAAAAAGAATTTTTAAATTTGGTCTCTGTGGCCGAAACAGCTGGCTATCCACAAAATATTCATGCTCTTCTTTCCAAACTGTGGAATTATTTCTGAGAAGTGGTTGCTCAACCAGACACTGCATTACCCAAACTCTCTGCATCCCGACCTGGCCATGAGACTACTTCTCACCAATGGAATGTGAACAAAAGGCATGTGTGTCATTTCCAGCTGGGTTTCTTTAACTGTGTGGTAAAATATACATAACAAAAAACTTTACCATTTTAACAATTTTTAAGCATACAATTCAGTGGCATTAAGTATATTCATCATGTTGTGTAACCATCGCCACTATTTCCAGAACTTTTGCATCATCCCAAACAGAAACTTTGTACCCATTAAACAATAACTCCTCATTCTTTCTCCCCTCAGCCCATTAATCCCTTTTCTACTTTTGGGCTCTATGAAATTGTCTTTTCTAGGTACCTCACATAAGTGAAATCATACAATATTTGTCCTTTTGTGTCTGGATTTTTTTTTTTTTTACTTATTGTAATTTTTTCAAGGTTCATTCATATTGTACTATGTATCAGAATTTTATTCCTTTTTATGGCTGAATAATATTCCATTATATGCATATACTATATTTGGTTTATCTTTTCGTCTAATGACAGAGACATGGGCTGTTTCTACCCTTTGGCTATTGTGAGTAATGCTATAATAAACACTGTGTATATGCATTTGAGTCTCTGTTTTGAATTCTTTTGGGAATATTACAGGAGAACTGCTGAATCATGTGGTAATTCCACATTTAACTGTATGACAAACCACCATACTGTTTTCCACAACGGCTGTACCATTTTACATTACTACCAGCAATGTAGGCAGGTTCCAATTCCTCCACACCTTCATCGACACTTATTTTCCATTTTTTTTAGTAATAGTCATAGTGTTATACTATATTATGTGAAGTAGTATCTCATTGTGGTTTTGATTTGCATTTCTCAAATTACTAATTATGTTGAATATCCTTTCATGTGCCTATTGGCCACTTGGAAGCTTTCTTTGGAGAAATGTCTACTCGAATCTTTTGCCCATTTTTGAACTGGATTGTTTATCTCTTGTTGAGCTGTAGGAGTTCTTTATATATTCTGGATGTTAATTCCTTATCAGATATATGATTTGAAAAAATTTCCTCCTCCAGCTTGGATTCTTAAGAAGCAGGTGTACCTTTTCCACTATTTTACTCTTCTGCTTGCTAGGTACACCTTTTCCACTATTTTACTCTTCTGCTTGCTATATCCAGAGGATTCCAAGACCCTAGGAAATGATGGAGCCATGAAATGGAAGGAGGCAGGTACCACATGGAAGAAAGCTACCCACTAACCAGGAATACCACACACTCTAAACTCTAGTTTATTTTTTTCCACCAGCTAGCACTACCCAACCTAACAGAGTCCTCTGCCCAAATGTTTACAGTGTTTCCGATTGCATGACCCAGGAAGTCATCATTTCTGTCTCCCAGATCTCATTTCCATTAGCACCTCTTAAATATGGTCTCAGGCCTGCCTTGATTAGGCCTTCCTTTTATCAATTATCAAAAACTTACAGCAGCATCATTTTGTCTAAACAAACATACTTAACTGCAGTTTTGAAATCCTTCAATTCCCCTTTCGGAAAATGAGATATTTTCTACTCTACTTTCTTATGTACCTCTATTTATTTGTAACTTCTTAAGAACAATTGGCTCTAAGATCATATTTGTAGATTTTTCAGCATCCAGCATTGAAACCTATTTGGGTTGGTAAAGTTCAACTCATTTAAAATGGGTGATAATGTCTTAGAATCTAATCACTTATCTTGGGTTTCCCTTCTGTCTTTCTCATGATCGCATATGTGGTCCCGTGTGAAGATCACTCTCTCAGCTATTTTTAGTACTTACTTTTAAATAGTTATGCTAATTCAATAATTATGCATGGAAATTTACATATAATTATCATTTAATCCTCAAAACAAACATATAAAATAGGTTATCCCTGGAGAGAGTAAGACTCAAAAGATCTCTCCAAGTAAGTTGTAGAATCCAGATTCAAACCCAGCTATTTCAATTAGCATACCATGTTACCTTCTTTAGTTCATAGGCTAACTTCCCAAATTCCTCCCTAAATAATGGACTTATATCTTCTTTTTTGGAAGACAGCTTCATAGGAAGGTCTTTCAGTACCTCTCTGTGATTTTTATAGGAGGCACCCTTCACTGTGTGCTGTTACCCTAACACTATCATAGATTCACACCTTCTGTTACACATTCCTCCTTACTATTTATACACATGTTTTTAATCCCATCTAATAAAAACAGCTTGTTAAATATCTTTTTACATTGAAAAAGACTTTTTTGATGACTGATGCTATGGCTTTGCTATTTCAGTGTACTTTAGACATTATGAAACCTGACTGAACACTGGTTAGAAGGCCCTTGAGAAGAGAAGGAACGACATACAAGCCATTCTATCTCAATGAGATATTTAAAAAGAATGGGAAGTTCTATTTATTTATTAACACATTGTTCTCCATATTTAAAAATCAAGGTCAAACAATATGAAAGAAGCAAAAATGAGATCACTGCTTAAAAGTTTTTTGGTCCCCAAAATTGGTCTGCTAAATCCAAGATTGTGGTCCCAGTAGTTTTCATTGTGCACCACAGCAAAAGGATCTATCCCTAGGACCCAAACCAGCTGGGTCCCAAGAGTATGACATTATCAGAAAAGAAATTGGGTAAAAAATGATGAGAAATCAATCAACAGATCAAATTTTATTCCTTTTGGTGGCCTTAAAAGAATCCAGAGAGCACTGCTGGAAGCTATAACAGGGCCAAAATAAATGTTTTGGTTCCTAAAACATGTTTTCTATTCTCTACGATGATCCAGTCCATACAAGCGTCCAACTGAGGCATCTCTGTAACTAGGCAAGTGAAAGATGTGACAGACATCAAGCTTCTTGTACTTCTCACATAGCACCTCAGTAATACTAAAATTCTAATGTGTGGTTACAAGGGGAAGCAAGACAGCAAGGAGCACAATGACTTTATTTCTAATGTTGCCTGTTTTTATAAATAAAATGGAGTCTAAAACAAATTTCAATTTCTTAATAGCAAGAAAAAATGATTTTGATTCACACAATGGATGTCTTCTATTTCCCTTCCTGATCTACTCTCCACCCAGCAGCTGAAATGTATGGGATGGAGTCAATGGACTCTCCTGTTCTCTGGTTGCCCAAAGGGTTCAGCCACAGAGAACCACTGGCAGGTAATCAAAGGCTGGGACGAGAGTGAGGCCAGGGTCCCACTCCCAATGGCCTGGTTCCCGTAAGGCAGCCCTCTCCAGGCAGCTCTGGCTCTGAGTCCCGTCACTGATCCCCCATCATGCCTTGTATGTTACTAACTTCTTCCCTTCCCTGTCCTTGATGGTTAGTACTGTCACCAGAATATGTCATTTTGCATAGTTTTTCCTAGGATACAACATGTCATTTTGACTTGCACATTTATTTATGGAACATTTTTCTCTATTTTTAAATATTTCATCTGTCCAGTTTCTTCCACTACTTCTGTAAGAACACCAATCATGCTTATGTTTAGCTCCTTTGTCAATGACATCCATCATTGTCTCTATTCATATTTTTAAATCACTGTTTCATTCCCTGTCATTTTATGTGACTCCCTGAAGCCTATCCACCACAAACCTGAGGGTGCTTTCAGTCGTGTTTTTTTGGTCTTTTGCAGCTTCTAGTGTGGCTTTCAGCTCTGTGATCTACAGTGGCCAGTGTCATGATATTGAAGTTCCCTTCTTCAATGTCTTCCCAAGCTCTCCAGTTTGCTGCTTGTTTGCTCCTCTATCTCTTGCTTCCTTTGTGCTCCCAAACCTCTGCTGAATTCCTTTTTCTATAGTGAGCATGTCTGCATCTCTCATAAACTTAGAAAACATGATTCTTCTTCTATTTCTCTTGTAATATTTATCCTTTCTCTGCCTCTTCCATACGTTTCCCTCCTCCAGTTTTTATGTACAGGTTCCTTCCTGATTGTTGCTCACTGCAGAAGAACAGCTACCTGCTGAAGAAGCGTGGAGAGGGACAGAGCCAGAGTTGAGCACACAGTGAGGTGGAGCCCCCAGCTTGATGGCAAGATCAGAGATGACAGAAATGGTCCATCGGCATGCTCTCCCATGCAGCGCTGAACTTTCCCATGGCTTCCCTAATGCCCCTGCAATTCTCAGGAGTTACCGCTGTAGGAGCATCACCATCTGGCTGGCGTATCTCACTACTCTAATCAAGAACTTGTTAGATACGTTTTTCAGGACTGTGGAACTTCTTTGGGCAAAATACATATCTTGCTCAAAGTCCACAGAAGCATATATATTGTCCATCTTTCTATAGCATTCACAATATTTGGCAGGTGTACTTCAAAGGTTTTGGTTTGGAATGTTGTGTTTTTTTTGTTTAATTTCCTTAAAGACAGAGTTGTGTTTCTGTTGTTTTATGTGGGATTTGGTATATGAGAGTAAAATAAAAGTCATGTTTTTTTTTGTTACCTTAACCAGAAACATTCACAAGAGGGCCTAAAAATCAAATTTTTAATTCATGCACCAAGGAGTTACTATTTACCAAGGAAGATACCAAAATAGCAGTAATAATAATAGCTACTATTTGCTGAGAGTCCATTATTTGTCAAGTGCTTTACATACATATCTTATTTAAATCTTACCAACTCCATAAAGAAGATTTAAGCTCTAGTTCATCAATGAGGAAACCAACTTCATGGTCTCACTGTTAGGACAGAAAATAATATGTGCCCAGCCTTGCACGCAGTGCCTGGCACACACTACACCCTCACCTCTACAGCTCTTCGTTTCTCCTTCCCACCTCTACAGAGTGTCAGCGACTTGAGATTAAGGAGGGAACACATATAAGCTCCCCAAGTGTGAAGCATCAAGTGGGGGAAGCAAGGGTAGAAACTCTCTCTGGGATCTGACCAAAGTTAGCAATATAGTAACTAGTATTTCTACGATGCTTACTATGTGCCAGGCACTGTTCCAAATGCTTCACGCATATCGACTTGTTTAATTTTCACCACAACCCTATGAGGTGGGTGAGTGAGTGTATTCTTATTATCCTCATTACACAGTTGTGGAAACTGAGGCATGAAGACATTAAGTAGCCAGTTCAGGGCTATGCAGGTGGCATATAGCAGAGTCATGATTAGAACCTAGGCAGTTTGGCTCCAGACCCTTGTTATCAACCACAGAGCAGTATTACCTGCCTAATTCTTTCTCGAATACTAAACTCAGGTAGTGTAATTAATGTAATATCAAGACGCCCATCTAGCTCAGTCAGTAGAGCATGAGACTCTTAATAATTTAACATCACACATTTATATGGACTTTTGGTATTTAATAGCACCTCCATGACTATTATTTCATTATATCCTCACAATAATGCTTTTGCACAAGTACAAGGAAAAATTTCAAAAGCTAAATGTTTTTATTAGAGATTTATTATACTCTTCCAATCTGCATGGTTAAACTTTTCTTTTGGCACAATTCTCTAACCAGGATTTCTAATAGCTTCTAAAGAACACACTTTATAAAACTATAGTTCTGTGATATAGTTAGAACAGATAGCATAGTTTTATGATATTTCCTTACAGAAGATAGAAAGACCAGTTGGCTTTAGAGAGCTATCAGAAAACAACTATAAATGTATGACACAGCTATGTCTACAGGTTAACCACATACATGTAAGACAATTATGGAACTGCAACTAAGAAAACAGATTCTTTGAGTTAAAGTTAGCCTGATGGAATTTCAGGTCTCTACATTTTTCATTTTATAGAAGAAAAATTCAAATAGTGTACTCCCTCAGAGAGCAGGATACATAAACAACTTGATAAGACAGGAGACTGGCCACAGCCTGCAGGCAAACATCCACAAGAAGCACAAATGACAGACAATCAAGTTGGAGATCTCTTTATACTCCTGCACTCTGAAGCCATTCTCCCAATTCCTGCCTTCTCCGGTCAATATATATTATAGTTTCTGTTAGAGCCTAGGTCTACCTGTATACTTGAATTAACCAATGGAAATTTATAGAAACAGCCATTTATGTATAAGAAATTCATTTTATAGCCTACTTGTTAAGAGAGTGTTTTGTTAACCACAGCATCTTTCCTGGGGGGTTTCAAAGTCTCTTAATAATTCGTTCACCTGCCTGGTACCTAGATGAGCCAAGTATTATTACAGCTACTTTATAAGTAGGAAACCAAACAAATGGGGAAAAGTACAGGCTTTCCCACTGATTCATTAAGCATCAGAAAATGCTGGTATGAATGTCAAGATCAGAAATGAAAAGATGTACTTTGTAGCAATATAAACTGAAAGAGAATCTTGCCTCGAATCTCACGATTCCATTAAGGATCTTGTTATTCCACTAATGGATAATGCTGTCATGTATAAATTGAGTTCAATAAAGAATTTTCCAGTTACTCAGTTTTGTCTCATCCTTACCTGCAGCACTGAAAACTAAGCCTGCAGTGTGTTCTTGTCCAAGAAAGAAGACATATTCTAAGATTTAAGTTGAGATCCTGTTGTTGCCAAGTTTTAACTCAAGACTATCTTTAACCAAGTTTTAGTTTAACAGAAGAGAGATATCAAAGCATCTTTGAGAGAAAAGAAAAGCCAATTTGGCATCCACTTTAACACTATTCTAAAATAAAGTTTAGTAACATTATCGTCATGAGTAACTTTATGTTAAATTCAAGCAATGTCCATTCTGTTTAATTAAAGTTCAATTTTTTTGAGACAATCTTCCTTATACTCACATATTTCCATGATTCATTAAAATGAGAAAAGTTTGAGCAAAGCTACTGAATTAAACTTACTCTTCATTATCATAAGAATTTGTTTCAGTCAAACCTTCATGTGGCCACGTTTAAATACCCTTTGAAGCAAATAGGAACAATTTCTTAGTGCAAAGTTTTAGCAGTATCAAGGTAGTAAGAAATAAGTTCAAATATCTGATGAAAATAAGTCTGTTATTTAAACATATAAAAGCTTCTTGGATATTGATATTTTAAATTATTAATATAATCTAAAATAGATTATCATGCCTTTTCTATTAACATTAAAATTTATACATTAATATTAAGTGAAAGAAGCCAGACACAAAGACCACATATTGTATAATTCCATGTATATAAAATATCCGGGTAGGCAAATCTATAGGGATAGAAAGTAGCTTAGTTGCTGCCAGGAAGTGGGGAAAGAACTCGATGGGGAGAGACTGCAAAAGGGTAACTGAGGTTTTTTTGTTTGAGTTGATGAAAATGTTCTGGAATTAGTGAAGACAGTTGCACAACCTTGCAAATATACTAAAAAAACACTGAATTACGCACTTTAAAATTTGGTGGATTTTGTGATATATAAAGTATATCTTGATAAAAAACTATACATTAAACAAATGAAATTTCACTAAATATAGAAGAGTGAAATATTTTCTAGAACTACCTTAAGAAACTTAAATATGAGTCCTTAAAGTCAGACGTTCCATATCATCACAACTCTAGACAAGGAGAGTACAGGAATTGCTGTTAGGTAAACCAGTGCATTCAAGAGACGGGTTTCAGGAAACTAAAGTGAAATGTTGGGACCATCAAGGAAATTAGGTCAAGGCAGTCAGGGAGTTGCACTGGTCCCTTATTTCATGAAAGTAGCATGATTATTTGGTGTCATTGACCATGCCCACTGAATGCATTTAAGAGCCATCCAGATTTCATCCAGAACTAAACAGAACTATACTAGAACCCAACTTTATTGGGTCCATTGGAGCTACGCCACCTAAGCTGTCCCAAGATAGGCAATTTGTTAATGCAATGTTGCCATGACCCAGCCTAGAGCTGAGCCCCTGCCAATCTATGGACAAGCGTCAAGATAGGCTGGGTGTAGTGGCTCATACCTGTGATTCTAGCACTCTGGGAGGTTGAGGCGGGAGGATGGCTTGAGGTCAAAAGTTCCAGATCAGCCTGGGCAAGAGAGAGACCCTGACTCTACTAAAAATAGACAAAATTAGCTGGGTATGGTGGCATGTCCCTGTAGTCCCAGCTACTTGGGAGGCTGAAGCAGGAGGATTTTTTGAGCCCAGGAGTTTGAGGCTGCTGTGAGCTAGGCTGACACCATGGCACTCTAGTCTAGGTAACAGAGCAAGACTTTGTCTCAAAAATAAAATAAAATAAAATAAAATAAGAGTAAAGATAATAGATTTTTTTAATCTTAATTTACTGAGTTATGGGTGGTTTTAAATTCAACAATAGTTGATATAGCTTGAAAATAAACAATTAGAATTAATTAGTATAACTGAACAAATTATCCTCAATAACGGGTGACGTAAAATGAATGTTAAAATCAAGGAACATCAAACTTTTTGGCAGATGTTAACAAGGGATACTAGAAACAGTAATACAAGGTAATAAAGAAATTAACATGTCTCTCATCAATAGTTATCTGAAAAAATCAATAAAATATTTCTAGCATCTTAAATGTAAGATATTATAAAATATCAATTGTGATATTAAAATAATTTAAACTTTACTTGCAGATTTAACACTGTGAGGCATTTTATTCCTCATATAGGTAAACTAAAATAACAAATGTTTTGAGTAGTCGCAAAGGGGAAAACCAGAATCAAATAGAGTAGAAATTACAGAGAAGCAATTTCAGGTCAATATAAGGAAACACTTTGCAACAATTAGAAATTTTTCAAAGGTGGAGTGTGCTGCCTTGTTCGGAAAAAGGACTTTCTAATGCCAGACCCATTCACATGGTAATCTCTCAAGATGACAGCAAAGGAGAGACTCCAGTCCCAGTGGGAGTCGAATCGACTGCAATGGTTTTTGAACCAAGATTATCATTAGTCCCATGTGGGATTCTCCCAGGCCTTACTCTGAGCTTTCCAAATCACTGACCTAATATATATAAGCTAGCCAAGAAAGAAATGTAGGTAGTCACTAATGATTTTAATGCTTTCAATAGCTTTTAACGAAAATGACCATGTATACCCTGAATGCACCAACAAGTTCTGCTGATTTTTCCTACTGCTCTTCCAGCGTTTCCTTTACTGCAGCCACACCGGCCTCCCTGCTGATCCTCTGACATGCCAGGCAGGCTCCCACCTTGTGCTTTTGCACCTGCTGTTCTCTTTCCCAGATATCTGCATGGCTGGCTTCTGAACAACCTTCAAGCTTTTACCTAACAGTCATCTTGACAGTGAGGCCTTCCCTCCCCGACCACCCAGTACAGGATTTCAGCCCCCACTCCTTCCCATCCAGATACTTCATATCCCCCTTCTTCATTTCATTTTTTTCCTCAGTATTTATCATCACCTAACATTTAGCATTATCTAACATAAACTTACTCATTATTTTGTTTGTTGCTTATTTTTTCTACCAGAATATAAGCTCCATGAAGGCAGAGATTTTTGTCAGTTTTATTCATTGCTGTATTCCTACCACCTAGAACAACGTCCAGCATACAAATATTTGTTCAATGACTTAGTGAATGAGCTACATCTGGGGGGCAAACTGTCCGTGCAAATAAAGTTTTACTGGAACAGTCAGGCCCATTCATTTATATTACATACATTACCTACCATGCTGCACTGACTCTAAGATGACATTGATCAAAGGAACAGTTTACAGCTGTTTACAGCACTACAGGAATAGAGTTGAGTAGTTTGTAACAGATACTATATTGCTCATATAGCTTAAAGTGTATCTGGCCCTTTATAGATTAAAGTTTGCCAATCCCTGAACCAGATGTACCAATTATAATGTTGTGAAACGCTCTGGTTGCAAATTCCTAGGCAACCATGGTAGATTAAAGATGGGCACAAATTCTTTGCAGTGCATGTCATCGAGAGGTGGAGTTTCTTTCCCTACCCCTTGAACCAGACTGGCTTAATGACTTCCTTCAACCAATACAATCTGCTGGAATTAACAGGAGATTTCCAAGCCTAGGCAGCAAGAGGCCTTGCAGCTTTCACTCAGGCCCTCTTCGAATGCTGCCACTACGTCAAAAAGCCTGAGCAAGCCTCCTTAAGGATGAGAGGCCATGTGGAGAGAGGCCCCATCCCAACTAAGGCTACAGGCATGTGAGTGAGCAACAGTGAGCATATAAGTGACTGTTATTTGAAGTCACTTTGCTTTGGATGGTTTATTATCTAGCAAAGACTAATTGACACAGTAAGAGTTATTGATTTTTAGATTAAACCCTTAGGGTATATTTTCCCCTTTTTCTTTATACATCTTCATACTCCTGTGAGGGCAGCAGCCTTATTCTTAAATTATAATGTATCTGTCGCTTGAGTTAAATCACAGTTTAATGACTAAATTTTATAAATATGTTGACTTGTAAAGATTTGAGAGTAGTTTTGAGAGAGTTTATTTGAATCAGAGACTGGACAGAGGTTGGCAAATCATGGCCTACAGGCTGGCCACCTACCTAATTTTGTAAATGATATTTTATTGAAACCAGTCATGCCGATTCTTTCATGGATTCTCTGTGGCTTATTTTCATGCTCTGTTGGCAGAATTGAGTAGTAGCGGCAAAGACCATATGACCCACAGGCCTAAAATATTTACTGTCTGGTCCTTTGCAAGGAAAGTTTGCCAGCCCCTGCTGTATAACATTATTTTGAATGTTATTCTTAAAGGTAAAGAAATAGAAGAGAGCTATGAAGTGCACTTTAAAGCCCAAACACCTCTCACAGTGATTTTCTGGTCTCTTGAGTAAACACCGATTTACACTGTTTAATAATAAATCTAGTAAGAAATGAGTATTTTGATTTCTGACATTCTATAAACCAGCAGAGACAAACATAATTTCTTTAAATGCTTCTTTGGAGATGCTACAGTTTTTTGGTGCTGCAGTGTGTCACGTAAATCCATTATTCTGGCAGTCTGCTGGTAAAACTGAAGCTGGAATTAATATCCTTCATTGAAAGGTCATTGGCACAGGGATGAGCCAGCAGTGAGTTTTAAAATGTTAATCACTAATAATTTGCAAATATAAACAAAAAGTCTTACTTTGTTTTATAATTCTTTTCCTAAACATCTCATTCAGAAAAACTGAATTATATAGCGCAGTTGTTGCATGCTAATGATAACATCGGCAAGACTATTTATCAGGATTTGTGTAGTTTGTGGCATGTCTACCAGGCAACAATGTACTGAAGTTGTTACGTACATTACCTACCATACTGCATTGACTCTAAGATGACATTGATCACAGAAAGGAACATCATTATTTTATATACCACTAAGAAAGAAAAAATGCTAAGTGCATTTTGCTGCATGATTTATCACTTAGAAATTTACATTCTACTCAATGCAAATACTCTTAGAGACTTAATTTAACATGGTTTTTCTCTATATTGCCTTTATAAATACATAAAAAAGGAAAATAGAAGTAAAATTAGTTGGTTAAGTTATCCTAAAAAGCTCTTCCCATTTGAAGCCTGACTCTTGTCATTTTTCAACTCAGAATCGCCAATGTTCACATTGTTCCATGAAGAGCACTGGTGTGCGAGAGCACTGCTGCGGCGCAGCCTCAAGGTCTCCGGTTTACTTCCAGGGTGCTCGTGCCCACTCTGCAAGGCTCAACACGAACATGCTAGTAGCAGCTAACTATGTGAGAACCACCACCCAGACAGCACTGGCTGATGCACTGACTTCAGAGATGCTACAACACGAGAAAAACAACTGTATGCCTTAGAATTCACCCTTATCACAACCACCCTACTACCACTGGTGTGTGGTCTGAGGGTGAAACTCAGTTTGACAATGACTAATACTATGCTGTAATGAAGCACTTAAAGCAGGGAACAATCATTTCTACTTCTTTATCTACATGTAATTCACCTATATCGGGCAATTTTTTAAAGTATCAGTATTAGAAATAAGCTCTGTATGTTTGAAACAGGGAACCTGATTCTATATGAAATGTATAAATATATAAACCAATGATTGAGGCAGAACTGATAAAAAGCAAAGCTTTAAAAGAAGACTTCATATCCTCCAAACCCATACAGTGACAGGCTGTCTGAGACTCTCCCTGTGGCCATCCTCGGCTGAATCTTCATACACTCTGGCTTTACAAACACCTGTGAGATCTTTAACCAACTTTCAAAAAATAAGCCCACACGTTTAACAGCCAGGGAGTTTTGAGAGCAGTGGAGTGTGATGCCAAGTCAGACATGGGTACTCATCTCTGCAGACTGGAATCAGACTGTTCTTCAGCCCACATGGGCCTCCCCTCCCCCCCCCAAAGTCCACCAGCAGGAGCCAGGATAAAGTTTCTGAGCTCTCTGTACTCCTGGAAACGCCCTACCTGTCCTTTCCCCTTAGACTCACAACCTGACCACCCTCCTCGGCCTTAAGATCACCTGGACCCATCATGCCCTTTGTCTCTGCTTACGCTGCAGCAAGCAGCTCAGGAACGTCAGGTCATCCCCCTTCCCAGCAAGGGGATTTGCACATCTCCCTTTCAGATGCCAATCCCACCCACTCCAACTTCTGAAGCCCTTTCACTGTGACTTCTGGAGCTCAGTCAGTAAATCAGCAAAATCGCTCACATCGTCAACCTCTTTTCTCTATGTTCCTTTTACCTTCCCACTTTATCTGAAACTGCCTCTTAGGACCTAGAATCCTCTGTAGGCCCTTCCAAATGATGGATACTTCTTTTCCCACTTTGCTTTTACCACTGGGCCTGGGGGATGTTGCCTTGTTCTGTGTTGCTGCTAGATAAGGAGTTGGCAAACTTTTTCTTAAAAAGTGATGACCCTGTATTTACCCCGTATTTGTTAGGGGTATGGACTTCCTATACAGTCAAAAATCCACATACAACTTTTGACTCCCCCCAAATTTAAATACTAATAGCCCATTGTTGACCTTACTGAAAATATAAACAATTATCACATTTTTTAGCTAATTTTGTATGTTCTATGTGTTATATACTGTGTTCTTACAATAAAATAAGCTAGAAAAAAGAAAATGTTACTAGGAAAATCAAAAGGAAAAGAAGATATATTTACTATTCATTAAGTGTAAGTGGATAATCATAATGGTCTTCATCCTCATCGTATTCGCCTTGCATAGACTGAGGAGGAGGAGGAAGAGGAAGGGTTAGTCTGGCTGTCTCAGGTGGCAGAGGTGGAGGCTGTAGAAGGGGAGGCGGAAGAGGCAGGCACACTGAGGGTAACTTTACAGAAATACATCGTAAATTCTGTCTGACTTTTTAACTTTTCCATTTCTCAAAAAATGTTTCCATACATCTTCCATGTGGTACCAATTCTCCTTCCACCATTTGCTTTAGTTTCAGTGCCAATATCATAGAAGGGTCTATAAGAGAAGTCAAAAGCACTCCTGAATGATCGGAACCCTTCTGCCAGACTGTCTAATGTCAATTTGTTTTCTGGCACTGCTTCTACCTTTTCTTCTCCGTCACCTGGCACTGGTTCAGAAGCACTCATCTCCATCAAGTAATCTTCTGTTAATTCCTCTGGTGTGGCGTCTATTAGCTCTTGAATGTCTCCAAAATCCGTATCTCGAAACCTTACCCTATACCTTTTTGGCCATATCCATAATATCTTTCATGATTTCTTTGATCGGCACTGTCATAAATCCTGTAAAGTCATGTACAACAACAGCTGGACACGGTTTTCTCCAGCAAGAAATTGTTTCAGGCTTGATGGCTTTTGCACCTTTTTCTATGACCATGATGGTATCTTCAGTGGTGTGATCCTTCCAGACCTTTGTGATGTTCTAGCCAGGTTCTCTTCCGTAGCACTAACGATCCTTTTCACAGAGTACTGTGTATATGAGTCTTAAAGGTCCTTATGATCCCCTGATCTAGAGGCTGAGAAATGTTGTGTTTGAGGGCAAGTAGACCACTATGATTTCTTATGTGTTGAACTCATGGGGTTTTCGGTGGCCAGGGACATGGTCCAATATCAAAAGAACTTTAAAAGGCAGTCCCTTACTGGCAAAGTATTTCCTGACTTCAGGAACAAAGCATCAATGAAACCAATCCAGAAAAAGGGTTCTTGTTGTCCAGTTCTTCTTGTTTATAACCAAAAGACTGGCAGCTGGTATTTATCTGTCCCTTCAAGGCTTGGGGGTTAATAGCTTAATAGATAAAGGCAGTTCTGATCATAAACTCAACTGCATTTTCACAGAACAGTAGAGTTAGCCTATCCCTCCCTGACTTAAATCCTGGTGCCTGCTTCTCTTTCTTACTTATAAATGTCCTTTGTGGCATTTCTTTTTTCCCAGAATAGGGCACTGTCTGCATTAAAACCTATTCAGGCAGATATCCTTCTCCTCCATGATTTTCTTAATGGCATCTGGGAATTCATTTGCTAACTCTTGGTTGCCAGAAGGTGCTTCTCCTGTTATCTAGATTTTTTTTAGGCCAAACCTCTAAAATTATGAAACCATTCTTTGCTGGCATTAAATTTTCTACCTTTAGATCTTTCATGTTCCATTTGCTTTAAGTTGTCATATAATGGCTTTACTTTTATTAGAACCATGGTAAGAATGTATAGGTGTGCCTCTTTTTTTGACACAGGGTTTCACTCTACTGCCCGAGCAAGTGCAGTGGTGTCATCACAGCTCACTGCAATCTCAAACTCTTGGGTTCAAGTGATCCTCCTGCCCCTGCCTCCCAAGTATCTGACTACAGGTGCATGCCATGATGCCCAGCTGATTTACTTTATTTGTTTATTTTTTTGTAGAGATGAGATCTCACTGTGTTGCCCACGCTAGTCTCAAACTCCTGGCCTCAAGCAGTCCTCCCGCCCTGGCCTTCTAAAGTACTGGCACTACAGGTGTGAGCCATCATGCCCAACCAGTACGCCTTTCTTACAGCATTCCCAGACCCACACAAAAGCTGCATCTTCAATGTGAGATAAGTGGGTATTTCAAAAAAAGTACAAGGTTTTTGCACCTGCTGAGTAGTTACAGCAACAGTTTCAAAAATTCCCTTTTCTTTTTTTTTTTCTTTTTTACAGTGGTCTTTTCATTGGATTCATTTATCTTGAAATGGGGCAACTTCAACTGCAGATTTATCTTGAAATGGTGTAACTTCAATCCATGGTATATGTCAACCAATTCAAGTTTTTCTTGTAACATCATGCATTTTCTCAGCTTCTTGGAAGTACTTCCAGCATCACTAGTGGCACTCTGTGTGGGTTTACATTCTTGCGCTAAACATGATTAAAAATACACAAGAACCTCAAGAGATCACTTTTTACTGCAATACACAATTTACTGGAGAGGCAAACTCCTTATGAGGAGGTAATTAGCATCACACAGTGTTTTAAGTGGACACTCACAAAATTTAAGCTCACTACAACAGCAACAGGAAGTGGCTATAAAATTATCAAAGTAGTACAGTACGACCACAGTTAATTTTATACAGTTATGATTTAATACTGTATCTTTACGTTTGTTTATATTTCTTTCAACTATGATTGGTGCCATATACCACCTGTGTTTGTGTAAGTTTTGATAAATTTTTAACTTTTTATCGTACATTTTTGTATGTTTTTTGGTATAAAATGATAAAATAGACTAGTATTTACATATATTTTATGCATTTATGACATACTTTTTCTTAATTTTTTTCAATACTTCTAGGCTACACAATTTGTCTAAAACTTTTTACAAATTGTCACAAATTTCCCCAAACTGTCCAACACAGTTACCGAAACAAATCCACATATAAGTGGACCCACACAGTTCAAACCCATGTTATTCAAGGGTCAACTGTGTTTTAGGCTTTGTGGGCTATGCAGTCTTTGTCTCAACTACTCAGTACTGCCATTATAGCACAATACTGGTCATAGTCAAGACACAAATGAATGGACGTGCCTATGTTCCAAAAAAACTTTGTGTAAAAGCAAGCAGCCAGCAGTAGGCTGTAGCTCACTGCATCTCAGATCACTAGTCTGCACCACCTACTTGCTCTCCTCCAGTTGCCATCATCCTCAGACCACTAAATCACTCCCCCTGTTCCCTGAAGCTCAATGTTACCCTCCCTGACACTCCTCCTGCCATAATTATTAGTATTTTTGGGATTTCTACTCACTCCATAAAACCTAAAATGTGTTTTACTTCACCCTATTTCATTTCTGCTTCACTCTATAAAACCTTAAGAGAACCAAAGTATATACAGCTGGAAACAGGGAGGGACTATAAGAAGAAAACAAAATTATGAATGTAAACATGCTCTTGTGTAAATAAGGGCCCCTGATGCTTAGGCTTCTTTATAGCTCCACAGTCAATCCACTTGTGGACCCTCTGGTACTTCAGTTCTAACAATACACTGAACACAAAACTTCAGTAGCCATCTAGATCACCTTATAGACGATCCTTCCATGCCTGATCTTTCAATTCCCTAAGCTCCTGTCCTCTAGGACTTTTGCCCACCCTCCTGCCTCGTTCATACAATCCCATGCTCTCAAACCTCCGTAATCTTAATTTCAGGTACCTGACTCTTTATCCACTATCTCAGCTAGCCACCAGGGCTACTAAGAATTTCAAGGGCATTATTCCATAGTATCCTGATTCTCAGCCAAAGTTAGAGAGGAGGATGTTTTGAAGAGATTCACAGGTGGGCTTTTTGTTTAATGGAATGAACGTCAACGATTTATAGGTAACTATGATTTCAATTGAATTGTATCATCAAAATCACCTCTAGCTTGGACTAAAAAGGACAGAGACAATTCATTTCAGAATGCAAAGAGGCTTTGGGTCCCCCCAAACTTCTACAAATGGGAATCAGGCTAAGAAATCTATTCACTATAAATATGAGCCATTCCTATGAAAAATGAAGAACAATTCAGACAGTAGAGGCAAGAGCCACAGAGAAGAATTTCCAGGGAGCAGAAATTTGCCCAAAGCAAGTTTCCTCTGGAACAAAGAAAACTAAAGAATGTGTCCACCAAGATTTCGGCATTGCCTGGATTAACAAATGCTAGGTACCACCTGTTTTCCTCCTTTTTAAATGAGAGTGTCTATGATGCTCCTTCTTTCTGTGTCTCGTCATTGTAGTCTGGGAATGTGGAGGAGCAGACAGTTTGTGTCCTTAGTTCATGGGTCTTCAAGATTGAAAGGAACAGCATTCAAGCAGCTGCACCTGAGGAAACGCACCCAAGAAGCCTCATGTATATATAGACTTATTTTAGATGATAATATCTTTATTATGAAGCCTGAAACTGATCCTTTAGTAAGATGAGATGTGGGGAAATACCAGGACAATGTTGTATTTTGTGTGTGGAAAAGACAGAATTGTTAGGTGCTAGAGAGCATACTGCAGTACCTAGCCTCCAAAGACAGCTCCCTGGGTTATTTTCTTATATTCCATGACCATGCCTGCTTGTATTCACACACTTTGTGGAATGCGTTCAATTACTAATTCAATCTTTTGTTATAAGTCTATTCATATTTTCTATTTCTTCTTGAGTTGGTTTTAGTGGTTTGTCTTTCTAGAAATTTGATCTAAGTTATCTAATTTGCTGACATACTGTTGTCCATAGTATGCCCTTATAATCCTTTTTATTTTTGTAAGGTCAGAAGTGATGATCTTCAAATTAGCTCTTTTTTTCTGCCAACTCCAATACGTCATTGAGTACTTTTAGTGAATTTTTCATTTCAGTTATTCTACTATTCAACCTCAGAATTTCCATTTGGTTCTTTTTGTACTATTTCTATCTTTTATTAATATTCTCTATTTGGTAAGACACAATTTTCATATTTTCTTTTAATTCTTTAGATATGGTTTTCTGTGGTTCTTTGCATATACATATAATAGCTGATTTAAAAATCTATCTGGTAAATTCAACATATAGGTTCCCTCAGAAATAGTTTTTATTAATGGCTTTTTTCCTGTGTATGGGCCATATTTTCCTGTTTTTGTTTTCTGGCATGCTTTGTGAATTTTTGTTAAAGACTGGACATCTTAGATGATATCAAGTGTCAGGAAATCAGACCCTCCCACTGAGGGTATTCTGTTATTGCTATTTTATTGTTGTTTAGTAATATTTCTGTGCTAATTATGTAAAGTCTGTATTCACTATAATGTCTGGCCACAGGAGTCTCTGTTCATTTAGCTCAGTGGCCAGCTAATGACTGGTCAGACATTTCCTTAAGTGCCTTAAATCCATAAGTCTTCCACCTTTGCCAAGGGGCCGTGTGTTTGTGTTGGGGCGTGCCTTCAACATTCAGGCAGTTTATAACTCT
>CAUYSK010048896.1:0-33169 GCA_963575035.1 Avahi laniger | reverse complement strand
CCCCTATTCTTGATATTTGATTATCCTCAACGTCTGATCAGGTTCCTCATCCTCCACCATCCTCTGGATGATGTCTAATAGCCCTGGCCTTTCTTCAGCAAGAATTATGTTAAATCAGTTTAGCCAGAATTCTCCTTACCTTTGATATTTTTCTTTTAGAATTTTCTACCCACTTACCCACCAACTTGCTCCTTGGTTATATATTTCCTCTTGCTTGTGCTACACTGGGAGTTGAGCCCAAACTCTCTCCCACTCTGCAAGGCTCCATTGCCGCAGTTCCTGTATCTATCGCTATGGTCCCTAATAAAGTCTTCCTCAGCATGCTTAAACAAGTACCATTGAATATTTTTTTCTTTAACATCTTCCAGTGGTGGGTAACCTGTTGCCTTAAGACCACATGTGGCCTTTTAGGTCTGTAAGTGCTGCCTTTTGACTGAATCCAAATTATACAGAACAAATCTTTTTATTAAAAGGGGAACAGCAGAGAAAGGTTAAGCTTTTCTTGCCTCCTTTGGTGCTTAAGATAGAACAATCTTTGGATAAATACCCAGTAGTGGAATTTCAGGATCAAATTGTAGGTCTACTTTCAGTTCTTTGAGGAATCTCCGTACTGTTTTCCAATAGAAGTTGTACTAATCTGCAGTCCCACCAACAGAGTATAAGTGTTCCTTTCTCTCTGTATTCATGCCAGCATCTGTTCTTTTGGACTTTTTAATAAAAGGTATTCTAACTGGAGTAAGGTGACATCTCCTTGTGGTTTTCCTTTGCATTTCCCTGATAATTAGTGACCTTGAGTAATTTTTTTCATATGTTTATTGGCCATTTGTCTATTTTCTTTTGAAAAGCTTCTCTTCTTGTCTTTTGCCCACTTTTTAATGGGGTTGTTTGATTTTGTCTTGCTTATTTCCTTGAGTTCTAGAATGATTTAATGGCTTTTGCCACAATTTGGATAGAACTGGAGACCATTATCCTAAGTAAAGAATCTAACCATGGAAAAACAAACACCACCATGTACTCGTTATTTAATCGGAACTAACCAATGAGCACACATGTGCATAGAGGGAAGTAAATCTCGAAAGAAATCAAGCAGAGAGGAGGGGGGAGGGAGGATAGGCCAAAAGCTACCTAATGGGTACAATGAACATTATCTGGGTGACAGGTACACTTTTAACCCTGACTTGAGCATTACAAAAGCAGTCCATGTAACTAAAAACATTTGTACCGCCATAATACTTTGAAATAAAATCAGAGAACAATCTTGAGATCAGAAGGCTGCAGTTTGCCCACCCATGAAAGGGGGCCTTCTCTTTCAGTCTGAGTCATGGAATGAGAACAGATGGTGAGGATACCTGCAGGATTACTGTCTAGAGCTTCATAGATTATTAAGAGTAGGGTGACAGCATAATTTTTGTTCAAAACTGGATATTGTGAAGTAAAAGGTGACACAAAAATAATGAGAACAAGATAATGCATAAAATATAACAAATTGGTTTGATTGTGAAGTGATATATTAAAAAACTTAAAGGAATACATATTTCTGTAAAATACACACACCTACAACTTACATGTATTTTACATTAAAATGTAACCATAATGTAAATATATCACTAAAGGGGCAGCATCATGATTAAATGCCCCCACAACCTGGAGCAAAGTTCTGGACTAGAAGAGAATCTATTGACTTTTTGCTATTATTCTTGAACCCCTTGGCAAGGAGTCAGTAACACATCCTAGATATCATTAAGTTGAGGAAAGGAAAGTGAGGCAAGTATTCAGAGATTATTGATAACTCTGATGAACTTTCTGTATAAGAAAGTGTTATATTTATCTCCCCTCTTATGCAGATAATCTGATACTTAGCTTGACAACATAAAAACTTATCCTGGTTGCATATATAGAAATTTTAAGGACATGGACATATTTCTCTCAATTAAAAAAAATATAAAAATGTCCTTTACAGAGGCATGAAAGAACAATCAGCTTTGTTATGTCTTAGGGCATTTTGTAGACCTATTTCTCACTGTGGAAGATTAGAAAGAAAATAAACATATGAAAATATTAGCACTTAGATGATTTTCAAAATGTACGTATTTTATCAAATTTCATTCATTTATAAAAGTTCATCTATCCCAGTTCTTAAATAGATTGATTTTCTTTATTTGTTTGTATCTATCTAGATAATAAAAAGTACCCAAATATTAACTGTGGTATGCTGGCTGCTAATAGAAGGAGAAAGACATAGATTAATTTTCTTTAAATGAGAAAGAAAAAAAACCAGAACAGTATTTCTCTTACTAAAAATTGCACAAATGTATAAATTATTTGATTGACTTATTGATTTCCTGAAGTTTCTATTTTCAGAGAATGTTATTTAGATGAGTGTGTTATTCAAAACCTGAAAGAGGTCTCTCTAAAAATTAAGTATCAGAAAAGCAAAGATCAATAAGAGAAATAAATTCATTTTAAAAATCAGACATGAATGTGAGATACAAGCTCTAAAGCAAATTAAATTCTCTAGAGCTGCCCATCAGCCAGCCACGACAGGTTTGAAGGTCATTGTTGCTGGCTATTTGGCCAAATTTCAACTCAATTTCAGCCCTGATCAGTGATTCAAAACTGACCCACACAGATGGGCAACCATGTGGTGCCCCAGTGCATATTAATCAGAAGATTCCCTTACTCCATAAAGGAACAGATCAGCTGTTTAAAGAGAAACTGTGTAAGGACAAAATGCAGAAGGCTCGAGAGATGTGCCAAATAATTCTGAGACACTTTGCATATTGACTTTTCACTCTGTGATGCCTTCTTGCCTGTAGGGAATCTAGATCTTATGTAAATCATTTTTCCAAGCATGAAAGCAAGCAATCAAGGAATAAATATCCAGTTCAAATGATTTGCAGTCATTTTAGCTTTATAGAATACAAGACATCCTAACTTTCTATATTATTGATTCTCCATAATGGAATATATTAATAGTTAGTGTCCTAGGGGTATGGAGAACTGAAATTGTGAAGTAATTGAAGCATGAATGTACATGACTTTGAGAATTCTATCTCATTTTGAATTAAAATTTAAATAATATCTACATCGGTTTAAATAACTTGTGCTTCCTCTATTATTTAATCATAAATATCTGAAAATGATTTCCATTTCCTCAATATTCTTTGGTAAAATTGACTGTGTGTGGAAAAAATAAATAATAGCAATAATCAGAAATACAGAATGCAGTAAAAATTATTTGCATATTTTCTGTTTACATACATCCTTTTATTTCCTCACTAGATGCATTTATAAGAAAAGAAACAACTGGAATAATTTTATAACTAGCCCAAATCACCCAATAGAGCAAAAAATATTGCTATATTTTCACATTATGAATAGAAAAGATAAAATATAATACTAAGTTTAAAAACTCATTTAATATGAATTATCTCATTCTCAAATTCAGATACACCCTTTCATTGGACAAAACTTGTATTAAAAATGGTCCAGTTTGATAATTTAACTAAGTGAGCTATAGAAAGCTACTTCATTCTTCATTATATAACCAAACCAACCTTATCAAATCTGTGCCCTTTTCAGTCCGTTCTTTGCAACAAAAACACACAACAGCTTTCTGAAATGCAAATTGTTAAATCACTTTAATAAATCCTAGAATTTCTGACTGGGTATATTCCTCTGTATTTATTTTTTTCCTGTTATGCCACTTTGCTCCTATTGATATTTTTATGGCTTTTAAAATTTTTTCCACAATACATATATGATTATGATTGATATTGCTCTTGAAAAATCACAATTTTCTATCTCTCCAGGTTTATATTACTTACTTTATAGAGTTTATTGTATTCTCAAACTCATTATGAATAATCAGAACTTGTTTTATTCTTTGAAATGTTTTGCCTTGTGAATCAGTTGAATTGGTAACCTGTGGTTCCATACAATTTGGAATCCCTCAAACATTTCCAAACTTGACAATCTCCTATTTGCCCTCAAAGCATAAACAATTGTGCTTTTGATAGGCATTGTACTGTAACCTTTACTGGTGTTATCTCTCATATTAATCCTCTCTACAATCCTGTTGGGTGCTACGATGGCACCCTCTATTTCTCTTTTCTCATATTCATCACACATGAAAGCATATGCTCAATTTTTCTTTTTTCCACTTAATTTGTAAGCTCCATGATAAAGACCCTCTTGACATGTATCTCTCTTGTTCCTAAAAAAATCCACAATAATATAACTGTCACATAGTATTTAATCAATAAACATTTATTGAATAAACAAGTTAATGATTGGAAGAGAAAGGTGTTATGTCTATTACTAATGTAGAATCTGAGGCTAACCAAATTTAAGTACCTTGCCCACCTTCACAATCTGATCAGTAGCAGAGCTGAAAGTCTAAGACCTATGTATGTATGTGTGTGTATACGCACACACATACACACACAACCTAGATAAGTCTCACTCCAAAGCCCTTGCTCTTAACCATCACATTAGCACGTGCAGATACTTTTCTTTGTCATATCTGCCTAATCAGTTATCAAGCCTCATTTTTATTTTTATTTGTTTGTTCTAGCAATTTGTTTTCATCTAATTTTTTTCTATGTCCATTTATCCAAAAGCTACTTTATCTCAATCATCAGGTAACTGCTTTTTTTATTCATTGTTTTTCTCTCTGATAATACAGCCATACAAAAGCACTAGTTTTACTCCCCCAAAATATTTTTATTTTTGTTTTATAACACAGCTTTTTGGTATTAAATACCATCATACGGAGTTTCCAAATTATACTGTGTAAGGCCAGAAGCTTAATGGTTTTCCTGGAGTGTGGTGAGGAGCAGTGCCTTAGGAAGCACAGCTATGTACTCTCATCCCCTAATTTAAACAGAAAAAATCTGTCTTTGTCAGTTTTACAGATTGATTTTTCTACTACTTTAATTTGAAGAAAGGATTCTGATGTTGTCAGTAGTAGTAGTAATGGTAGTAGTAGCGACAGTAGAGATAAATATTACTTAGTTATCCCAGTACTTCATAATTCAAACTTTAAACCAAAGGATACCAATTAACTGCCTTAATCTCTATTACTATCCTATTTTATATAAACACTTACTGTTCAAGAGTGTGTTTCCTCTAGTTTGCTATGTAGGCTACATTCTGGTTTAGTTCCAAAGTATCTTCAGAGATGGATGATAACTGCAAGGATACTCAGGAGTTTAAGATGTCATAGAAGGTCAAGATTTAAATCATATACACTCCCAGGATTTTACAATCAATAAACCTGAGAATATGTCATAAAAATCTATCACTTTTTGGCATAGCTCAAAAATCAAGGATCCCAGACAACACAACTTCCTTCTGCTCAACTAACTAATATATTCTTCATGAAGTAAGGCTTTGAATTGTGTTGTTTTGCCATAGTGTGGTATTAAAACTGATTCTCCAAGCCCTTGGTGCTCCTCTATACCCATATGTAAAACTGTTACAAGCTTAAAGAGTTCTTGTGACCATCCCCCACTTCCTCTTTCCTCTTTGCCCTTGAGAGGCATTATTGAAGGGAGTTCATATTTAGATTGTCTTTCTGTGATAGCAGCTGTTTATGTTATTTACTAATGATTAAAAGGACTCCTTAAGAGACTTTGGTTTGCATTCATTTCTTTAAAGAGGCATTAATTATTTAACCTGTCATTAGAATGTGTGTGTGTGTGTGTGTGTGTGTGTGTGTGTTTTAATTTAATAGTCTATAATTTGAGTGAAGAAAGAACCTGCCAGTAATTTATCTTCTTTTGCTAAGATAAATATGCCTGGTCTTGTGTTTCTTTTTTACTGTCAATTATTTTTTCATAACAAAGTATAAAAGAAAACTATTAACTGAAATATTTAAAAACCAATTAAAATGATACAGGGAAAAAATTGTACCACCCTGAATTCTCTACCAGTTTGAGATGAAACACCTAAAATTGGAAGACTTTCCCCTGTGGCCAGACCAAGATGTACAAAATTATTGTCCTTAAGTTTAGTCATCAGCCTTAAGACTAATTTCCAAATATACATCAGGGATTTTATTTCCAAGGAACATTTCTATTTTGCCTTTTCTCACCTTTTTAGGAACCCTCCGTTTAAAAAAAAAAAAATGTTTTGTGGAGCTCCTGCTTAGAGGAGAGTACATACAGACTATTTTTGTGTGTATTGAATTAATTTGTCTCTATCTTTTTTGTTATTAAGAATCTAACCTAAACAATTAGTCCCAAGTCTAACAGAACATGAAGAAAACAAAATCATTGATCTTGGAACTCTGTGATTGTCAGTGATCTGTGGAAAATCCTCATCAAAGTAAACCCCTCCTCCTGGTTATTGAATTGGGTTTAAATTGCTTATCAATTTAAGTCTATGTCAGGATCACAGAGGTGTGGTACAAACCATGCCTCAGGGATCTAGTGAGGGCTTCTATAAACTAATTATATATGGGAGGTATTGGCCAAAGTTAGTTATTAATAAGTATTAAAATGCCTTAAGGGAGCCAAGTTATCACTTAGACTCAGATAATGGAAAATAGTGCCATAATTTTGCTCAGCTAGAGTAGACCACCTGAATAATTCAACCACATACAATTGACTTTAATCCAATAAATTATAGATAAAATGGCTGACATTGTTTCTCTTAAAGAAATGATCATAGTTATTGTCAGTTTAAGTGTAGCCTCAAGAGCTATATACTCTTTTGGTTGTGTTTCTACTTTATTTACCTCTCCTCCTCTTTATCCATCTCTAGCTCATTGTCTTTTGTGAGAACATTTAATTTTGGAGTTCTCAAGTTTAGTTCTTGATCTCTTTACTTTTCTATCTATTCTCACTCTTTTGGAAATATCATGCAGTCACGTGGCTTAAAATAGCATCTACAGTCATCTCTCGGTATCCACACAGGATTGGTTCCAGGACCCCCCCAGGATATTAAAATCTGTGGATGCTCAAGTTCCTTATATAAAATGGCATAGTACTTGCATATAACCTATGCATATCCTATTATATACTTTAAGTAATCTCTAGATTACTTGTATTACCTAATGCAATGTAAATGCTGTGTAAATAGACTATATTTTTATTTGTATTATTTTTATTATTGTATCATTATTTTTTCTCTGAATATTTTTAATGTACACTTGTTTGAATCTGCTGATTCAAACCCATGGATATGGAGAGCTGACTACATATCGATGTTGCCTAAATTTATATCTCCTTCCCTAACTCTAGGCTCTTAAACACAATGACTACTCGACTTGCCAACTTAGATTAATAGACATGTCACACTGAATTTTTAAAAATTACACTCTATTCTTTCTCCTAGAAGTTTTCAGTCCTTTGTATTTTTTTCTTAAATCTTAGCTTCTGACCTCCTTTCTTACAACTCTCCCCCCAGCTCACTCTGCTCTAGCCACTATCCCCTAGCCACACTGACTTTGCTCTTCTTGCAATATTTTAGGCACACTCTTGTCTTAGCGCATTTAAGCTAAACTTTTTATTTTTCTGAAATGCTGTTTTTCTCCCCTTCTCTTTTATGTCATCTTAACTAACTTCATCTTTTTCATGTCTTTACTCAAATCTCGCCTTAGTCGTGAAGCCTACTCTGACTTCTCTACTTAACACTGTAATCAGTCACCTGCCCACACTATTCACTTCCCACCCAATGATCCTTCTTGTTATTCAACTTCTATTCGTTTTGAATTTTACAGCCCTTGTCTTTAGAACCACTATACAGTCATGCATCACTTAACCACTTAATGATGAGGGTATCCTTAGAAATGCATCCTTAGGCGATTTCGTCTTGTGTGAGCATCATAGAGTGTACTTACACAAACTTACAGGGAATAGTCTACTTTACACTCAGGCTATATGGTGTAGCCTATTGCTCCTAGGCTATAAACCTATATGGTATATTACTGTACTGAATACTTCAGGCAATCGTAACACAATGGTAAGTATTTGTATGTCTAAAATATCTACACATAGAAAAGATACAGTAATACAGTATAAGAGATAAAAAATGGTACACCCGTAAAAGGCACTTATCATGAATGAAGCTTACAGAACTGGGAATTGCTCTAGGTTTGTCAGTGAGTGAGTGGTGAGTGAATATGCAGGCCTAGGACATTACTGTACACTACTGTAAATTTCATAAACACTGTACACTACACTAAATTTAGAAAAATATTCTTGCCTTCTAATGGAATAATCTTAGCATACTGCTGTTACTTTGTTATGTTATAAACTTTAATTTTTAAAAATTTTTTGACTGTAACACTTAGCTTAAAACATAAACACATTTCATAGCTATACAAAAATATTTTCTTTTTTATATCCTTATTCTGTAAGTTTTTTTATTCTTAAAATTTTTAATTTATTTATTTTTTACTTTTTAAATCTTTTTGTTAAAAACGATGATACAAACACACATGTTAACCTACGCCTACACAGGGTCAGGATCAGCCATATCACTGTTTCCCACCTCCACACTTGTCCCACTGGAAGGTCTTTGGGGGCAGTGACATGGCTGGAACAGTGATCTCCTGTCATCATGACGCATTCTTCTGGAATTCCTCCTGAAGGATCTGCCTAAAGCTGTTTTACGGTTAACTTTTCTTGATAATTAGAAGGAGTACACTCTAAAATAACTGTAAAAGGTGTAGTAAATACGTAAAGCAGTAACACAGTCATTTATTATTATTATCAACTATTATGTACGTTTATACGGCTGGCAGCACAGTAGGTTTGTTTACATTAGCATGACCACAAACATGTGAGTAATACATTGCACTATGACATTACCACGGCTATGATGTCACTAAATGATCGGACTTTTTTCAGTTTCATTATAATGTTATGGGACCACTGTTGGATATGTGGTTTGTCGTTCACCAAAACGTCATTATGTTGCACATCACTGTATACAGAAATTTTATTAATTTCGGGGGGGATGACCATCTCATCCTGAAATACAAGGTTTTGCTTTGATTGAAAAATTTCTGTATACCACTATATTTATTTCACTTTAAGGAGAAGTAAATTAAATGTCATAATTAACATGTGTATGTTTATTATTTGAAGATGATTTTGATTCAAACATATAATAAATTATATATGTATATATAAATCTTTAAGCTGGTGTATAGGATTTGGCTACACAAACACATTGATGCTAGTTTCAATTTGCATCTTTAATCAAAGTAAAACAGTAACTCAATAATAATTGTCCTATTTTTATATGTGAATTTTTAGAATAAATATAATAATTATATATATAATAAACTCATATAATAGACTTAGAAAAGAAAGATCAAGGAAAAGCTTAATTGCTCTGACAGGCTAAAGTAGGTTTGAGGGTGAAAAGCAGCAAAAGTGAAGAAATGTATTAGAAGACCCTTTGTCACAAGCAGAAAGCTGCTGCATTCGGACTACATTTATTATTCAGAGTATGCACTAAAATCACAACTATGATGACAAAAATATCCTGTTTTTGGTATTCAAGGCTGACTGATAACATGAAGCCTACAAAGAACAGGTCTTTTGAAGCCTATTGTCATTTAATTTTTAAACTTAACTTTCAGTAATTAGACACTTCTTTTGTTAACTTTTTAGTTTGAAATAATCATAAAATCACACGAAGTTGCAGAGAAATCTACGGGGAGGTCCCACACACTAAGTGTTGTTGTCTTGCATATCTATATATTTGATCTGCAGTATAATATCAAAGCTAGGAAATTAACATTGATATAAACCCTAGAGGTTATTCAAATTTCATAACATATACATGCACTCTTTTCCATACCCTGTTTGCCTATGTGTGTATGTACATAGTTCTATACAATTACATTTTATCACGTGTAATTTCATGTAACCACCACCACAATCAATATTCCTATCTACAACATCATCATATAGCCCATCATCAATTCTGGGCTATTAAAAATAAATCTTCTATAAAAATTCATGTACAAATTTTTGTGCAAAAGTAGAGTTTCATTTCTCTTGGATATATGCAAGAGTGCAATTGCTAGGTCTCATGGTAAGACTATTTTTTGGTTTAAAAAGGATTGTAAGCACTAAACATTTAAAAAGTAGAATTAAAATGGATGAAAGAAACACATATTTCACTGAAGAGAATATATAGAAGACAATAAGAACTTGAAAAGAGTTCAACATCATTAGCTGTTAGAGTTATTTGTTTTCTTGTTATTAAGTAGTGTGAGTTCTTTGTATGTATTTGATATTAGCCCTTATCCTATGTATGATTTGCAAATATTTTTTCCTAATCTGTGGGTTGTCTTTTTATTATACTAAATGTTTCTTTTGCAGTGCAGAACTTTTTTAGTTTCATAAATTCCCATTTGTCTATTTTTGTTTTTGTTGCCTGTGCTTTTGGGGTCATATCTAGAAGGTGGCCATCTGCAAGCCAGGAAAAAGCCTCACGAAAAAACCAACCCTGCAGCACCTTGATTTTGGACTTTCAGCTTCCATAACTGTGAGAAAATCAACCTGGTACTTAATAAAGCCAACTAGTCTTGTGGTATCTTTTTGTGGAAGTCTGAGCTAACTAATATATTCTTTTCGAAGTGAAAGAAGATCCCACTTCCTCTAACTGTACCAGATATGTGCAACAAGTTATGAAGAAAGTGTGGATCCAAAGATGAAAACCAGCAAAAAAAAAAAAAAAAGTAATCTCCTGATAAATATTCTGGTTTCTAATTTGATGGTACAACGCAGTCTCCACATCAGTGAACTATGCAGTAATTTTCATTCTAGGAGGAAGAAATGAGAGAAGACACCAAGGAATTCTCCAGAAAGTATAGAATGTGGAAAGCACATGACACAATTATATGGACTACCCTCTGTTGTGTTCTTAAATAAAGTTGTCTGTTTTCCTCTTAAATAATGATCTGGGAGGCAATAAAATAAATAAATAAATAAATAAATCTATGCAAACAAAGCATAACAGGTTGAAAACAGAGTACACGCATAATGAATAAACAAATTTATTGGTTCTTTTTTGTATGAGACATAGAGCAAAGCATCAGTAGGGGACAAGCTTAGTTTCTAGAGTTTTGCATTCTAAAAAGGAAGCAAATATTTCAAAAAACATATAAATCTAATAAAGGTTAAATTGGATCAAAACTGGAGGACCACTGTATGTCCTCTTGTTCCTCATTACTTCTAGTCTGCAGGAAACTTACTCCTTCCAGGGAAATCACCTTTATATCCCAAACTAGGACTTGGGCTGCTTATGAGAATGGAATATCTAAATGGGAATATTAAAGAGAGGACTGGAAAAGAGGACTGGTTTCAGAAACATTTACCGGATTAGAAATAAAATATGATGAGGTAGTCAGCTACACAGGTCTTTTCTAACATCTCCTTAAAGGGATATTAAATCAAGATCACAAAAACATTTTACAAAATTTAGAGATATTTTAATGAAGGTCAAAAGGAAGCAAGGCAGTCATAAAGACTAAAAAGGATAGTATAGGAAAGTCTTAGATAATCCATATATAATTTAATCATGTATTTGTATATGCTGATAATGTATGACTTTATCAAATAAGACTTTATCATTAGTGAGAATTGTTTTTATCAAAAAGTCTCAAAACAACAGATGGTGGTGTGGATGCAGAGAAAAAGGAACACTTATACACTGTTGGTAGGCTTGCAAACTAGTACAACCTCTTTGGAAAGTAGTATGGAGATACTTCAAAAAACCTAGACCTACTATTTGACCCAGCAATCCCACTATTGGGTATGTACCCAAAGGAAAAAAAGACATTTTATGAAAAAATACACTTGTACTCGAATGTTTATCTCAGCACACTTCACAACTGCATAGATGTGGAAACAACCCAAGTGCCCATCAATATATGAGTGTGTTAATAAAATGTGGTATATGTATACCATGGAGTAGTACTCAGCCATAAACAAAACGGTGAAATTATACCTTTTGTAACAACCTAGATGGAACCGGAGACCATTATTCTAAGTGAAGTATTGCAAGAGTGAAAAAACAAACACCACATGTACTCACTACTAGATTGGAACTAACAGATCAACACTTATGTGCACACATGGAAGTAAAACAGCATAAATCAAAGCATGTGGGAAGGGGGAGAAGGGATGGGGAAATTCATACCTAATGGGTGTCATGCACACTATCTGGGTGATGGACACACTTACAGCTTTGATTCAAACTGTACTAAAACAAATTATATAACCAAAATATATGTACCCCCATAATATTCTGAAATAAAAAAGACTTTATCAAATAATTATTGTGAATCTTTTTATGGTCTTTTCAACAGTATGTTGTAATCAAAGTTTCTGGCAGATGGTGAGGAGGGGAGAGTATTGACAGAAGGGGGCATGTTTTCCATTTTGAAAACCATGGTGTATGTACATAGCCAAAAAAATCTGCCTCCATATATGGCCAGAACTGCAAAGAAATAAATCATTTTGAAAACATTAAGTCAAATTTTCTTGCTAGAATAAAATTACTAACACGAATCACTAGCAGACAATGGAAAAGCATGAGCTAAAGCTCTTTATAAAACTTGTAAATGGTATGTTTTATTCATTTGTATACATACTCCCACAAGTTGGTCTTTTCAAAAGGACCTACTTTATTTTTTCAATATTTTTTGTACCCATTTTACATTAAATTTTTTTTCCAGCATACCATTGTGTAGGTAACTTCTTTACTTCCCTTTTACTGATTTTCTGGCTTTTATAAAATGTCATAAAAATCATGAAATGTCTCCATATTAAAAGAATCCCAAGAATTTAAATATTCCTCAATCTAAATTTCACTTTTAGCTTTTTCTGTGTTTGTAGGGGAGTAAAACATATCACACGGTAGTACAGATATCAGTTTTCTCCCACTCAATGACTTTTTGTGTGTTCATCTATAATTTATTTATAGAATTTTATTCTGGCATAGAAACGATTCATCTGTTCTCTTAGCAGTGGCAGAGGATAATAAAATCAACGGATTGAGATTATTTCCCAAAATATCAACCTTAAAATGCTGTGCAGGAAACTATAGCAGAGAAAATGCTGTTCATTTGATGCTAATTTATCTAATTCTCCATAAATTTACTTATTTTTCACAGTCATCTCACATTTTATTTTGACTTGCTCTGCATGAATTTATCTTTCCAAAACATTGCCGAAGCACTGTTCTTAAAAGGATAAGTAAATGTCTATGTTTAGTGAGTTTAAAATAATAAAACCTGTAAGTTTTAATAACGTAAATGTAACATCCAGAAAACGATAGATTATTTCTTTATTCCTGAATGTGTATTGAAAAGAAACAGCACAGTCGTCTTTGTGGTTGTAATGTCGACATAGACAAAAATGGGCGCATCATAAACATTCTGAATTGTGAGAAAGCTAATATATTAAGTTATATACTTAGGCGAAAATGACTAATTTCTTTAAATCCAATATCCTTTTCTTTTCATATTCCTAAAAATGAGCAGCTCACTTCTTTTTAAGGAAACTTTCCATAGTTTAAAGAACTTAAACATTCATATATTTAACAGAACAATTTGACTTTTACAAATATATCATTCTACAGATATATTTAAAATATACTCAACATATGTAATTAATAGATACATGTTTTATATATTTATGTATATGTATATAGCTATGTTTCCTGTTCATCTTCTACTTGTCATTCCTACACCCCCTTCTCTACAACTTCACTAGTAATCACTTTGGTTTTACCATTCTGTTCTGCTTCCACTCAGAAATAGTTATAGGTATAGATATATTTACAGAGACAGATATGTCCATCTCAATTTTACACATAACAGTGCTATTATCTTTACTTTTTACCATTATATATAAAATATCTTCTTTGAAATTAACTTTGAAATTCAGTGTTGCTAATGTATGATTATGCATTACACCTTTCTGATTTATCCACATTTATCCACATTCAAGTTTATAAATGATGAAAAAATTTCTACTACAAAGGTCTTTGTAATCATTTCCATGATATAACGATGTTATAACTGAGAATGGAAACCATATTTTGGAAATCTCAATAGTTGGTGGAGGGGACCTCTAGAATGATGGTAAGAGGAGCTCAGTAGACACTGTCTCAGTGAAACGATTTTTGACTAGTGAAAAATTATGAAAGCTGTATATAGTCTGCAGACATTTTTTTAAGGCCAAAGATCAAATAGGAAAATATGTGCTTAAAGTATATATTTAATCTCAGTAAAAAGAGTGAAAGTCTGCGGCATTTCAGCCAAAATCCACTTCAATTTCCTATTTTCTCTCCCACCTTATTGTTACTACAGCTCTTCTCTGGGGAGGTGTAACCAAAAGACCAGGTTCCTTCTCCCAACCAACTCCTAGTTTAGGGCTACGTGTTCAGTCTAGGGCTTCAGTTTCACACTAGGAGAGGCAGCTTGCTGACATCTCTTATCCTCGTCTCTGAGTTGCAGAAACTTTTTTAATTAGGTGTTACCAAGAGGACTCTGGTTATCTTAACCCACCTCTAACAAATTATAAGGCAGAAGTTCTACCCCAAGCACAGCAGGTGAAGAATACTGAGCCCCAATTACCCCTACCACAGGTTTTGCAAGAGGTAGAGATTCCACTTTGGGAGAGGCAAGACAAGAAGGCTAGGAACTACAATCACTGACAGTGCCCTACTCAGAGAACAAGCATATTACTGAGCAGATGCAGGCTGCTCTCCTCTACCTCAGTTCCAGAACAGTGGTACGGAGGTTCTTTCTAGACTGTCTGAGACTACTTTTATTTGGAAGAGAGAATGGGGAATTTCATCGTTAATGGCACCTAAGAAGGGGATTGAAGCTCTGTAATACAAAGACCCAGAAAATAATAGGCCAGGTATAAACTGAAAACAGAAAATAAATAAGGAAAGGAAAATCTAAAAAGAAAATTCATGAGGTCAGTGTCAAAGTGTGGCAACACCCTATCCCTGCAAAAGGACACAAATTTTACTGGGCTGGACTATGGAGCAATTTATATTCCATCGAGATGTCAAAAACAATAGTGCATCTGAGAGCTATTAGTGGAGATTAACAACTGAATATCGACTAATAGACACAGACTAGCAAAAAGTTTAACAAGGAGATCAGAGAAAGGCACAATTGAAGAGAGCCAGGCAAAAATTACGGTCCCTCTCAGTTGTCAGAGAGACTGTGTGCAAGCCAAGACTGCACTCTCTAGGGAACATCAGGGCATGTGTACTGTGGGGGACATAAATTTCACAAATATAGTTCGGTCAAGCTGCTAAATAAGTAAGCGAACAACATAACAAGCCCCAGAAAGGTAAGTTACTTGAACTATTTTCCAGGGTTGCTAAGATTATCTAAAATTCTATAATAAATTATCTACAATGTCCAGTTATATATGACAAAATAATAAAAGCCATATATGACAAACCCACAGCCAACATCATAATGAATGGGAAAAAGTTGCAAGCATTTCCCGAAAGAACTGGAACAAGACAAGGACGCCCACTTTGGCCACTTCTATTCAATGATGTACTGGAAGGCCTAGACAGAGCAAGCAGACAAGAGAAAGAAATAAAGGGCATTCGATTCAGAAAGAGGAGCTCAAACTATCCCTGTTTGCAGATGATAGGATCTTATATCTAGAAAACCCTGAAGACTCCTGCAAAATGGTTCAAGTTCCTCTTCTTATTGGTTTCTAGTTTTAATCCATTGTGATCTGAATTTCTCATTCAGATCTTGAATTTTTTTTATTTCTTTGTATTTTTTTATCTGTGTTCTCTTGTATATAACTGAGATTCTTTAATGACACTATTTTGAATTGTGGCTATTTTATAGGTTTCTTTTTTTTGTTGGAATCTATTGATAAAGAATTATTGTATTCCTTTGGAGGTATAACGTTTTCTTGCTTTTTTATGTTTCTTGTGTCCTTATGTTGATATCTACACATCTGGTATAACAGTTCTTTTAATTTTTTGGATTGGTTTTTATGAGGGAAGACTTTTTCCAATAGATGTACCTATAGTGTTGGTTAGGTAGGGCACTTTAGCTTTGATTCTTGGTGTGTTCAGAAGTGTAGTCTCCATAATCAGCATCTCTGGTGTCTGTGATTTCCTCAGTGGCTTAGACTACAGTCATGAATGGAGGCTATGGTGAGGCTTTGTTGATGGAGATGCTAGGTGAGCCAGTCCTTGGGCCACGGTGGTGGCGCCAGCAAGCCAAGTATGCCTGCCCTTGGTTTTCCAGGTGGTATACACAGGTACATGTGTGAGCGGGTCAGAAGGGTCAATTCTTAGGCTTCCAGCCAGCTTTCTCGGGTGTTGGCAGTGGCAGAAGTGAACCAAGTGAATGGATGGAGCCTTGGGACCCTGGGCAGTATGCACGGTGTGGGCAATGGCAGGAGCTGTGATGCACCAACTCTCGGGCTCCCAAGTATTTAAAGAAGTATTTATACTTATCCTTCACAAACTTTTAGAAAATTGATCACACACCTGAATGAAAGAACTAAAACTAGAAAACTCTTAGAAGAAAAAAATAGGAATATCTCTTTATGAGCTTAGGTTATTCAGTGGTTTCCTAGATATGACAAGAAAAGTACAAGCAACAACCACAACAAAATATTAATTTTCTTATGAAATTTTTCATAAGAAAGCGAAACAAGAAGTCTTATAAATATGCCAGAACAAAAAATCAAAAAAGCAAGCCAATGGTGTGATACTGGAAAGAAATTCATTCAGGATTCCTGAGAAGGCAGCACTACTTTGGCATGTTAGTGACCTTGCTTGGGGAAATCAGGAGATGGCACAAGTAGGAACATCGGCATTGACACAACGAGCACCATATACAACCACAATGCTGAGTCTCCCACCTCAGATGACCTTATAGACAATCAACATGGTTAAGTAGACTAAAAAAACAAACATTAATGAGGTGGAAAAGAAAAAAGAAATAATCTCTTATGAACTAAAAACTGCTAAGTAAGGAGGATTTTAATAGAATCTAAGGTCATATATTAATATAATATTAATATAAGCCAACAAAAACAAGAGAGAAGAAATCTAGGTTAACACTATTAATGTGATAGCGTTTGCACACTGACTGGTAACACCTACAGAAATTTGGGCACGTAAGTTTGCTAGTTAGCTGTTACTGTGTAACAAACCACACAAATACTTATAGATTGAATCCTAAACAATTTATTTAGCTGACAATTTTTTCAGTTAGTTACGTAGCTTTTCACTTTCAACCAAATGAAATGTCCTCTGCTAGGCTTTCTCATTAATTTTAGGCAGGTTGTATATTGACTAGTGCTGGGATAACGTAAGCTGATATGTTCAATGCTTGGCTTGATGACTGTCCTGTGAGGTACATTCGTTTTCTTTCATTTGGTCTTCTTTCATCCATTAGGCTAGCTCTGAATGTTTACCTGGTGATTTCCAGTTTCCAAGAGCAGGGGGAAAAAGCCAAACTTTACTGTGCAAGCACTTATAAAGCCTCTATTTGGATCATATTTGGTAATGTCTCATTAATCTCACTGCTTTAAAAATGTGAATTTGCTTATAATTTATTTTGAGTTGTTTTGCTACTAAAACTGTATTCCACAGACAATAGCAAGGATGCTGCCTCTGTGCATGTTAGAAACACAGAATCTCAGCTTCCACTCAGATATAATAAGGCAAAATCTGTACTTTAACAAGATTTTATGTGATTTATAGGTACTTTAAAGTTTGAGAAGCACTATTTAAACTTATTTTAACAGAGAGTGCTTTTCATGTAAAGCTTTTGATTTGAAGTTAAAATAAAAACAGTAAGTCCTATAATCATTTATTTTATAAAGAGAGCTATAAAAGTATAATGAACTGAGGGGGGAAACTTTGTATCATGAAATCTAACAACTTAATCAAGCACTGCAAATATAAAATTTTAATATGTAACATTTATTTAAATTATTTTTAAAATTTAATATACAGTCATTAATTCAATGTGTAAAATGTACAATCAGAAAAAACACTCCCAAAGCTATTTCATTATATAATAAGTTTTAAAAGTATTAATTTATTTGTAATTATCTCTTTCTTTCCCCTTTTACATGATAGGAGAAAAGCTGTTTATTCATTTAAACAATAGATATTTTAGTATATGATGAATATTAATAGTGCTAATGTTTATTCATTTTCTTTCTTCAATATCTAATACTCTACATTTAGTTAAAAATGAATAGAGTACAGATGTAGTTATACGGTGAAAAACTCAAAAGCTTCATTGATTTCCAAAGTGCCTCACAAATAAAGTGAAAGCATCAGTTTGGTTTACAGAATTTTCATGATCTGTTTAGAACTTGGTTTTCCAGCAATGGACTCCAGCCAAAAGAAACGTTTTTAAATCCCAAATATAGAATTGAAAATATGGATCCCACGTAAGCTCAATGGAATCCTTAAAAAAGTTGAAAACCAAAAGAAAGAAACCAAAAAAAAAAAAATTCAGGAAAGAAATGAAAAATTCATTAAATAAATAGATATTTTAAAAAAACAATTACAGATCTTCTGGAAATGAAAGTCATTTAAGGATTTCAAAATACAGTGGAAAGGTTTAACAGCAGAGCAGACCAAGCAGAAGAAAGAATTTCAGAGCTTGAAGATAAGGATATTGAATTAAACCAGTCAAAAATAAAGAAATAAAAGAATTTAAAAAATGAACAAAGTCTTTGAAAAACATGGAATTATTCTGTGTGTGTGTGTTTGTGTGTGTGTGTGTATGTGTGTGTGTTCTTCATCTTGTTCAGGGTTGCTCTAATTCTAGGATCTAAAGTTTGATGTCATTTTAAATTATTTTTGGAAGACTCTCAGCCATTATATCTTTAGATCTTTCTTCCATGTTCTTTCTTGTTTTTGGAGAAGATTCCAGAAGATCTGGATGAGATTCCAATCACACACAGGTTAAAATGTGGGCATTTATTTGTTTCACAGCTTTTGAATGTCTCTTCTATTTTTCTTCACTCTTCCTTCTCTATTTATTTCAGTATGAATGATTTATAATGACCTATCCTCAAGCTTTTTGATTCTTTATTCAAATTTGATGAGTCATGAGTACTTTGATGAGCCTTTCAAAATAATTCTTCATCTGCATTACTAACAGATGTCAATTCTAACATTTCTACTTGATTTTTGTATTTCCTATCTCTCTCTGAAATTTCCCCATTCAATTATGAATATTTTTCATCTTTTCTCCTAGAGCCTTTAACAAATTAATAGTATTTAAATTTCTCTGTATTATACTTCCAACATCTGGATCCATCTATGAATCTGGTTTTATTGTTTACTTTATATCTTTAAAGTGGGTTGATTTTTTTGCATTTTTGTGTTTCTTATAATTTTTTATTGAATGATTGACATTGAATTCTGAACATAGAACAGCAGAGAATGTTCTGAGGTAAGCAGCAATGATTCTGAGGGAAAAAGTGTACTTTTTTCCTGCTTGATGGATATTGTGAGTATTTAGACAATCTACTCCAGAGTTGAGTTGGGTTTGTGGGTTTTGGTGGTAGGGTTACTTTCAATGCATCACTGGCATCGAATTCTTCTAGAGTTACTTTGTGTATCTGTGAATGCTAAAATATTTTTTAAATTTAAGTTTCCTGCTCTATCCTCAATGTTCAGTCTTCCATTTGCACCTGTGTCGCAGAGTTTGTCAAGGTCTATGCTTGTGATCTTTCCCCAGGGCTAGAATACTATTGCATGTGACAGCGTTCTTGATAAACCAGTGGTGGAATATAGCTGGAATTTCTCTGTTATCCATTTTCATTCTCATTTTTAAGCAAAACCTGTTTCTCTGTCCAAACAATTATTCAAGATCAAAAATCAAATACAAGATTCTCCCTCATGAAGATATTTTTTCCTTCCCTCAGCAGGATGTCTACTTTTCTACTTGTGAATCTCATATAAGTTGATTTATTCTCTGATTAGTTCCACAATTTTTGTGATGAATTCACTTATGTTTTATCTCTCTTATGAGATGCTGGGACTTTAAGGCCTTGTGATACTGTCATTCTGAAATTCCTAAATTAAGTACACACAGTGAGTTATAATAACCAAGGAATCAAACCATCTTTTAATATAATCTGTGATGCATATTCGGCGAATTTGCAGGTAGAGCTTAATATCAATAGTTTATAGGTTATAATAATCATTTAAAAATGAACATGTCCGTGTATAATAAGAATAAAAATATAATATGGAAAGTGGTCTGAAGATTGAATCATAAATTTCCTTCATAAGTTATTGGCTTCATGTTTCAGGCTAATTATTTCATTAAATTAAAACTTCTAGGTCACTCAAGGTAGAGTGAAAATCTAATTTTTTAAAAGGCAATGCCTCACAAAGTTTTGCTGATTCTGCAATGGTGATATGTTTTATTTCTTTACAGGATACATTTTTCCATGAAAAGGAAAGATGATATAGTGCAGATGTTGGATTGATATTCGAGGGGCACTGGAACTCCCATAATAGTAAGAGTTGAGCACTTTCATTATGGACTAATGCCAGGGTTGTATGCAATATATTACAAATTATGTCTACTCTCTTTGTTTTTATTCCATTCGCATTTATATGTTATTTCATTGTTCATCATATAGAAAACTTAATTTTAATTGCCAGTGAAGCAATTTTTGGAATACACAAAAATTGCTGATACTTATTTTATAATAAAAATTAGAAGCTTGTATTATTATACTATGTACATTTTCTATGTTTTGAGATGCCATGGCTATTTGAAATATACAAAATATTGCTATCTGTGTGTGGAAATTGAGAGAAAAGTTGCCATACTTAGAATATTTTCAGCACGAAACATGAAATCTATTATAAAAATAAAAACCAAAATATTTAAAGCAGTTAATTTAAATTAACTAATTTATGAAGCACTTCAAAATATATTTTTGTTTATTTATGGGCAAATTAAATGTATTTTTTGCAAAAAGAAATGAATGAATCTATTAGAATATTGACATGCATACTATTTGAGATAAAAGATTAAGTAATTTCTGTTTACTGCAAAGACATATGAAAAAAAACAAACCTTTGAGTGAATTCATCAAGTCAATCATTAGAAGAATAGAACTATAAATTATAGATAAATTCCATTAATTTGTATAACTTATTATGTAACTGAAGCTAGATTCAGTCATTTACTTCCAATAGGTTATTGATATGAAAAGCCAAACACTGTTTTCCTGATGGAAAGTAAATGCACATACACTCATTTCCTTTTCCCTTTCTCGTTTTAAAATATTGACATGTCCTCTAATTCTCAGAGTTGTTCCATGGGGAAAGTGGTTACTTTTGTACAAAGACTACAACCATCACTTTAGAAATATTTTATATGTGTAAACTTATTTTTAATGTGTCCTGCACTTGTTTATCTCAATGTATGCTCCACAAATCATCCCTGCTTATTCCTTTCAGTCCAAAATTGATAAATAAATTGCTTCAATATCTTAGGTAACTGAAAATGCCTTCATCATGCCTTTCTTTAGGGCCCGACTTCAGGTAGATTAGGTGTCATCATCATTTATGACGAGAAGATAGCAGCGAATGTGAGATTTCTATACATGCAGCAGCAGTTGGTAAAATATATAATCTGCTCTTTTGTAGTTATTATATCTTTGGCATTTCTGCCCTGATGAAATGGTCCAACTAATTTATGAATAGGCAGTTTGCCATGCAGACAGATGGCTCTGACTGCAGCCCAGAGACCATGCATAGGCCAAAAATGCTGGTGTTGACAGGATTTTCAGACATAAAAAATCAAATGTCAGTCTCTTAAGATGTGTCATTACTAATCCACTATTTATTGGACAATGTTCTAATACAATTTTTTCCATCCCCATAAAGAGTGATTATAAAAAGAAGTATTTTAATGGAAAAATAAGAGTTGGGTTTCTTGTTCCAAAGAAAAAGGCAACATTTTATCTTCAAAAGGTAATGAATTTAAACATAAAATATAATTCTATTCCATGATTCTTATACTACTGGGCCAGAGCTGATAATGCCACCAAAATGATTGATTAGACTTGTTCCCTTAAAGAAAATTATCACAGCCTCAATAATCATTTTTTCTGATATTTATCTATACTTCATGAAAACAAAGTCCTATATTAGATTGCTTTTTAGTAATATTACTTTTGATATATAATAAATCTTAATTATAATATACCCTGAAATCAGTTTCTTTTTCCTTAATTATTTGAAACACAGACTAAAGAAAGTAAACATTAAAAGAATTAGTAACTATATCTTCTAATTTCAATCTTCAATTGAAGCTCAAGCAGATCTATCACACATTGACACTATTATCAAATAGTATTTCTAATGAGTCATTTCTTTAAATGTCTATGTTACTAGTACATATGAACACTGGCCTTATTTATCATGTTGTTAATTACCTATGGGATACAATGTACACTATTCTGGTGATGGTTACAACAAAAGCCCAGAACTCACCACTATATAAACATACATGTAATGGAATTCAATCTTTACCCCCTAAATATATTCATTTTTTTAAAAAAAAGGAAAAAAGAAATAATACAGAACAAAAACAATGCCCTTAAAATTAAAAAGCAAACTGCATTTTTATTAAATGCCAACATCATATGAAATGTTTGTTTTGTTGTGGGCTAAGAAGCATAAATAAAAAATTGTCTCAAAATTAAAAATAACCTTTCCTCATACATATTGTCTAGTTGAATAAATGGCAATGGCAAAAAGAAAGTTGACCACAGGAGCTGTGGCATTCATGAAGTCTGAAGATAAAAATAAATTTAAAAATGATATAATAAAAGAGGGCCATTTTGATTAAAAAATATCTGTGTTGTGATGATTGGCATGGCTAATGGCATTGGATGCAAGAGCTTTATTGTCATGGGGAGTTTCTTTAAAAAATTGTCACTTGATAGTCTAGTAAATTTGTTAATAGAAGAAAAGATATTTTATGGTGTAGAGGATAAGCTACTCCATCAAAATATCATTTCACGAAAAGTCCAAAAATTTTGAAAATCATTTGGGACTATTGAAACAGTTACTTCCTTTTGAACTAGAAAAGATGCTTTTTTAAAAAACTGATTAAAGACAAAAAGATTTTGAAAAGTTACAGAATTTATTTAACATATAAGTTAAAATAATTATTTGCCATGTCATTACTAGTTAAACAAAATAATGAACACTAAAATAACAAATTTTGAAGCTACATAGCAAGGTTATTAGTATTTATAGACTTGCAACTTTAGAATAATCATACCAACAGGCAGAAGTTATAAACAGAGACTACATATAAGTAATCACAGTGCTCAATCTCCTCTAAGAAGCCAAACTGCCAATATGAATAAGCTTAGAATTCCATAGCAAGAACTGCTAATGTAAAGATATATGGCTAGTATATTAATGGTTTACAGACATTACTGTATAATCCTTGTGTGCAGATTCCTGTGTGAAAGGAAAATGATGAAACATAGATCTTATTCTTTAGAAGTTCAATACGTGGTTTGTACAACAGGGTACATATCAAAATGAAGATATACAAAGAAGCAAACAAGTGATAGAGATATAATAAGAATAGTTTGATATAGGGCATATCAAAACAGTGTATAATATAGATTAGTACTTAGGAATAAAAGGAAAGAAAATCTAAATATCTGGCAAAAAGAGGGTATGAAAATTAAGTCTTAGAACTGGCACTTTCCAAACAATTATTTAATGTGAATGAAACTGCTAAAATTTTTATTCACAAAACCAAATGTTCTGAAAGTATCTTCATCCCTCACAATATCCTATTACCATTTTGTAATTTGAATTATAAAAAGTTTCAATCATACAGCACAATTTAATCATATAATTTAGACATATTAATTACCTAAATTTACTTATAACAAGTATCAAGTTTGTGATCATTTAGAGCCATGACATTCAGATGTTATAGCATGAAATGTACTATGATTCTATTAAACACTTCATAATATCAATTTTAAATATATTAAAACTATTTTTTCCAAATTGCAACAGTGACAAAAACAAATATTTTTTCTTTAAATTTAGGAAATAATAAATTATAATTTTAACCAATTTAAAAAGGTTTCATTTACACAGCATTGCAAATATTTAAAGTGAGACCAAAATCTATAACTTTTTTCCTACATATTTAACCATTATACCCTTTATTCTTTAAATATCTTGCCAAAATGCTGTTCAATGAGTGAAACTAGAAAACAAACTTTTAATAATATTCTCAAATTCTAAGAAAAAAATAAAATAATAAAAGGGAAATATAGCCTTGGCAATCTTAATAATAGTAATTACACAATTGTCAAACTAGGAAAAACTATCAAATTGAATATTCCTCAACTATAATTATCACAGTTTAGTAAGAAACTACCTAGACTAATTAAGAAAAAAAAGAGAAAGACTCAAATAAATAAAATAAAAATGAAAGAGGAGATGTTACAACTGACATCACAGAAATACTCAAAATCATGAGACTACTATGAACAATTATACACCAAAAAATTGGATAACCTAGGGGAAATGGCTAAATTCCTAGACATATGCATCCTACCAAGACTGAATCATGAAGAAATGGAAAATCTGAACAGACCAGTGTTGAGTGAGGAGATTGTATCAGTAATAAAATGTCTCCCATTAAAAAGAAATGGCCAGGACCTGATGGCTTTATTGCTGAATTCTACCAAACAGTTAAAGGAATAACACCAATTCTCCATGAACTTTTCCAAAATTTCAATGAGGAGGAAATACTTTCAAACTCTTTTTACAAGTCTAGTGTTATCTTGATATGGAAGTCAGACAAGGACATCACAAGAAAGGAAAACTACAGGCCATATACTTGATGAATATAGATGCAAAAATCTTTACTAAAATACTGGAAAACTGAATTCAACAGCACATTAAAAGGATCATTCACAATGATCAAGTGGGATTTATTCCCAGGAAGCAAGGATGGTTCAACATTTGTAAATCAATAAATGTGATACACCACATCAACAGAGTGAAGGAAAAAAGTTATACGATTATTTCATAAGGTACAGAAAAAGCATTTGACAAAATTCAACATCTTTCATGATAAAAACTCTCAATACATTAGGTATAGGGGCAATGTACTTTAACACAATAAAGGCCGTCTACAATAAGCCCGCAGCTATTATTATACTTAACAGTGAAAAATTAACACTTTCTTCTAACATCCAGAAAAAGACAAGGATGCCCATTCCTTTCACTGCTGTTCAACATAGTATTGGAAGTCGTTGACAGGGCACTAAGGTGAGAGAAAGAAGGAAAATGCACCCAAAGGGACGGTGAAAAGGCAGAAGTGAAACTACTACTGTTTGTTGATAACATAATCTTATATATAGAAAACCTTAAATATTTCACAAAAACATTGTTAGAATTGATTAAAAAATTCAGTAAAATTTCAGAATACAAAACCAACATATACAATCAGCAATTTTATATATATCAACAACAAACTTTATGAAAAAGAAAATCAAGAGAACAATCACATTTACAATAGGTATAAAATACTCAGAAATAAATTTTACAAAAGAGGCTAAAGACTTGTACATCAAAAACCATAAAACATTAATGAAAGAAATCGAAGAAGAAACAAATAAATAGAAAGATATCCCATGTTCATGAACTGGAAGAGTTATATATTGTTAAAATGTCCATGCTACTCAAAACTATCTACAGATTCACTATCAAAAATGCTATCAAAATTCCAACGTCATTTTTCATAGATATAGAAAAAATAATCCCCAAATTCACATGACACAACAAAAAACCCTGAATAGCCAAGGAAATTATGAGCAAAAAACAAGGTTGGAGGCATCAGACTACCTGATTTCAAATTATACTACAAAACAATAGTAATTAAAACAGCATGGTACTGGCATAAAAATATACACATTGACCAATGAAACAGAATAGATAGCCCAGAAATGAACCAATGCATTTACGGTCAATTAATTTTCAACAAAGTTGCCAAAAATATGCAACAGTGAAAGGACAAATTCTTCAATAAATATTGTTGCAAAAAAAACTGAATAGTCATATGTAAAAGAATGAAATAGGACCCTTATCTCACACCTTAGACAATAAATAACTTCAAGTTGATTAAAGACTTAAGCATTAGATCCAAAATTATAAAACTATATGAAAAGAACATAGGAGAAAAAATTACATAGCATTGGTCTGGGCAATGATTTTTTTAAAAATTTAATCACAAAGGTGCATGCAACAAAAGCAAACACAGACAAATAAGATTACATCAAAATAAAAACTTTCTGCACATCAAAAGAAACAATTAACAGAGTGAAAAGATAATGTATGAACTGGAAAACAGTCTGCCTGATGAATAGAAAATAGCAAATAAAGATAACATAAAATGTTATTAAGCATCAAATTTAGTCTGTGTTCCTGAGTAGAGAAGACTAAACAGTAAATTATCATATTTTGTACTTAGTTATTTCTGAAATTTTTAAAATAGAATGATCAGACCACTCAAAGACAATTGATAAATTTCTTTAACAATTGAAGTAAAGTCATACATATGAAAATCATGTGTTTGTGTCAAAGTATTTTCATACACTAAGTGAAGTTAATTTCCATCTTAATGTTTCCAGATAGGCTTTTTTCCTTTAAATCTAAAATTTTAGTCTAATATTTCTACTTCTGTAAGCTTTATGTTAAGAAATTTTATAATACAAGATGAATCTTGCAAAATATTTTTCATTGTAGTTTTCATAAAAAAATTATGAAAACAGGAAAATACCTAAAATAAATATCTCATGTTAAAAAGTGGAGATGGCTCTTTGAAATACTGATTTCATTTTCTTTGGATATATACGCAGTAATGGGATTGCTGAATTATATAGTAGTTCTATTTTTAATTTTTTAAAGGACCTCCATACTGTTTTCCATAATGGCTGTACTAATTAACATTCCTACCAACCATATATAAGAATTCCCATTTCTCTGCATCCTTGCTAATTCCTAAATCCTACCTTAGGCCAATATTAAATTGCTCATCCTTAATTTCTATTAAAAAAATCAGAATAATGCAGAAGTCATGGTAGTTCACATACTAGCATGTTAAAGTTTTATGTAGTCAGGAACCAGCAACTGTGGACAAAATGCCCTCATGCGGCTGAATACATCAAACCCCAGAGAAATATGTTTTAAATGCAACACCCACATACTCTTTATCTTTCACCTTGGTTCATTTTGTTTTATAAATGTTTAATTTGCAATTATTGCTGGTTTTCTTCATTTATCCTTGTCTCAGTAATTAAACAACCTTAATTCCTTCATATTCTCTCTTCTATGTTTCTAATTTTACCTGAACTTTAGTAGGTAAAGTTCTTAATATATGGTTTATTAATTTGAATTTAAGAAATCTTTTAAATTGGATTAATATTTTTTGGATTGTTACTTTTTATATTAGCACTCTAGTTAAGAAGTTGAATAATTTTTGAACAGTTTACTCTTAATGCTATTTATTTTGTCATGTTAGTATCCATGTGCAATGTTGTAGTATACAAGGCTTTGTACACATATATTGCATCATAATAAAAATACTTCTAATTTTAAATGTGTGAAATTATGTATGTACAATGTTTATGTTATCCATTTTTTTTCCAAAATAATCACACACATGAGACTGGCTAAATACTGGCTAAATAAATTTTATTACCTCCAAACGAAGGAACACACTGCAACTGATACAAAACAAACAAAAACAAAACAAAACAAACAAAAAATACTTATGCACATATAGAATCGAACATATTTAAGCTGTACCTATAATTAATAAAAACAAGTTGAAGATCACTTGATTCCAGGAGTTTGAGGTTGCTGTGAGCTAGGCTAATGCCATAGCACTCTAGGCTGGGCAACAGAGTGAGACTATGTCTCAAAAAAAAAAAAAAATAGTAAGTTTAAGAACAGTGTGTAGTGTGTATATCATGTCACTATTTATATGCCAAATCAAAAAGTATATATATGGCTAAATCCTCCAAAAAATACACAGAACAAAGTAATAGTAGGAATAATGAGAAGCATGGGATAAGAATTTTTTTTCCCATTATATACTGGTTTCATTATTATCTTAAACCATAAAAATATATTATTGAACCAAAACCAAATAAATATTTTAAAAGTGAAATAAGCTCTAATATTAGCATTAATTGTCTCCTGATGAAGGGACTTTGGAATTTTAGTTTTGAGATTTTTTTCTCTTCTGTATTTTTATAATATGAAATACTTTGGTATATTCCATCTTAAAAGAAATAAAGTCAAGATTAGTCAGCCTAAGTCTTAAAGGACTTTCAAATTTGGAATCCTAGGTTTAGACTGAGGGCTGTTCTTTGTATATACTATGCATTTTTATGATGCATAATCCTACACTGGAAAGTGGATGCGATATCTCTTCATGGGTAGATTGCTAACCTCATCACTCTCCATATGCCCATATGATAACACCTCTGTGTTTTCTTATATAGTTTGAGGTTAGAGAAGTTTTTCTTTTTATATCACTGCAATTAAAAGAGTCAAATCTTGCCTTCTTCTCTCAGGATTGATTTTGTTTTTAAATCTGGTGTATCTAACTTTTGAAACTAGTTCATAACAGTTTTTTCACAACTCAAAAGCATTAAATCACAATGAAGTTATCATAAAATGAAGATTGGGATATATTTCTGGGCAGATATATTACTTCTCTTTAAATGACTCTATTTAGATAAACACTGCTGTTTGCACTGACATTTACATTAATTCACCAAAGAATGCTCAAACAAATGTGAGAATGAAATAAAGCGACTGGTTTCTGATTATTTTTCTCTTTGTTTACAATCATTTGAAAATTCTACTTAATCAGAAAGGGCAAACTTTCTCAATTTGAAGTCCAGTTTTGCATTAAGGAAGTCAGACAAGTTGATGGTTCAATTCAAAGAGTCACATAAAAATGCTGAAGGACAATCAAGCACATAATAGTACATTAACTTACATATTTTGATAGACAGTAAAAGATATTTTTATACTTTAGTAGTTAATTTCACTGTAATTTATACCGACATTTTTTGTGTTGCCTTTGAATCTTTTAATTTCTTCAATTATGCTATTTAAATTCCTGTATTCAAAATTGTGTCAAAAATACCAAAACGATTGATTACCACCAGCGGATAATTAGCGTCTTCCTGTTTAAATGTGAATTCTGAGAACAAGATTTAAAATTTATCTGAAATCTCTAGACCAATTTCACATTGTTTGGATAATTAAATTCTCAATAGCTGTTAAATATCAAAAGCTCTGAGCTTGTCTGTTTTAGGTATCAAATATAGTGTGATAAGATCTTTTATCATAGGCATACTTGCAAGTATCACTATCATTAAGAGTAATTCTGTCTGTATGCATTATTGTTCTAATGACTTTGCAAACACCTTTGGCAAAAATGCCATTGGATGGTAAAAAGGTCAAGTAACTAAATTTCCTGTAGCTCTGAATATACATATAGTCTCAATAATAGGACAGTGGCTTCTCTTCTCTGAATAAAAAGAATTCCTTAGCTATTTGTATGTACTCTTGGGTTTTCATCAATTAGTTTACTATTCCACATTATGCGTTGGTTGAAATTTTAATCAATTTCTAGTACTTGTGAGCCCATTTCCTCTGCTTCTCTGGATATCAACATGTAAAAGAGATAGACCTCACTCATATTTTCAGTAGTATAGAACCAATCCTAGTTGAAATTTCTCTTTCATTCTAAGACATATGTTAGCAAAAGTTACACATGTCAAATAAATGTCCTCTGGTTCTATCACATTATGTATATAGATTATTTTTAATGTTCTAATATAGTCATATTTAATGATAATTTCTATTATTATTATTATTATAGACTATAATATATGTATGAATAATGAAGAATTCTAATGATCCTATTTCCAAACCAGTACTGTGGAAATCCTCTTGTCTATGTCATTTCTCTCTCTTATAGGATATTTCCTTAATTGAAATTCCCTCACTCTTTTTCTTTGTCACAAAGATAAAAATGTTGAGAAATTATATCTTGTTTGAGCTATGAAGTTTTACAATGGTGGAAAGAGAGAGAGCTTCTGACTTTGAAAGTTTCACATCTTAAATTTCAATGAAATGATAGTGAATTTAAAGTAAACAGTATTTAAATTGCTTTTTAATGTGGTTTTATCTTTTCTATGAAAAATGGAAATTAAAATAACACATTGCCAATATTTTTTCAGAAATAGGCATTTTATCATGTTTCTCAAATAATTTCAAGAGTACTGTGCTTAACCTAATGCGATTTCATGTTAAAGATAATAGTTAATGTGTGTATATATGCAGATTAACTCTCTGAAGATAGTGATTGTGTTTTCAGGATTCCCAAGAAATGACATAATCTCATATAAATTGGAATAAAATTCATAATTTTAAAACAAATTTACACTAATTTGCACTAATATCTGAATGCATTAAGTTAAGGAAAAACCCTTTAAATTTGTCTAGGAGACTTGTAAGAGTTTTGAACAGTATTGAAACACCCATTAATTGCATTTCTCTAGGTCTTTTAGTCAAAGACTTTAGTGCAACATATTTGACAAATATTGTAAGGAGAAGTATTATTATTTTACTGTTATTTTTAAGTATATGTGATTGTACATGTTATTTAAAAATGTAGATAAATGTACAAACACACATATAGGTACAGGTTATTTTACTCCTCATATACTCAACCCCAATATATTCTTAACTTCATTTAACTAAAAACAATAATTCATCAGTTTTAATTTTTTAAAAACAAATTTGTCTCATAATATTTTGACCACATTATGATTAAAGGACACATTCTGAAAAAACTAAAAATAAGCTGAGATATAAGAAATACTGACAATAAACTAAAACCTTTGAGTATAATTTTTGATTTTTTTCAAAGCAATAATTTGAAAATAAAATAGATGATCTTAAGATAGCAATGAGTAGGACAAAGGAAACAATGATTTTCTAAGAAGTTTGCTAATGTTCCTGACTACATTATATGCAGTAAGGATACACATACACTAATTCTAGAGATTGCTAAACAAGCGTAAGTTGAAATGCATATCTTAAAGTGCTAAAATGACTAACAAAGGAGTAGAAATATAAATAGTATGCATTACTTTAAACATTGAGGAAAAAATACATAGACAAACAAAGCAAGATAAATCCAGTAAAAAGTATCTTTTAAAAAAAAGGAGTCAAGCAAAATAAAAACATAAGAATGACGTCAGTATTAAACTCAAATGTTTCAGTACCCATAGTGAATGTGGATGAGTTAAATTTGTCTATTAATGGCAGAAGATGTTAGTTAACATAAAATTACAAAATCAATAGGGTACTTTCAAGAGAAATTCTAAAACCAACAGAAGACTAAAGCAAAAAAGATAATAAAATGCAATAAAAAAAATCAGTTCTAACTTCAATATCTTATTGCAGTAATGCTAATATCAGATAGGATATTATTTAATTCTATTTATTCTAGTGTTTTTAATATCAGATTAGTAATAAGTCTAGTATCAGATAGAATAGAATTCAAGACAGAAAACTTTCAAAGAGAAAAATATAGATATTACATTTTGGTAAATATAAGAGCTTGAATAAAGAAAGTTATAAAACTGAAGCTGGGGGGAGGACCCAAGATGGCGGATGAGAAAAGCTGCCAGTCAGAGTGTCTCTGCAAAAAAGATGAATTTTAGAAGAAAGAGAAAAAAATAAGCTAGCAGAGAAACATAGATTGGGTGAGGGTCAGAAGGAAGGGTGCCTGAAACTACAGGAGCCTCCACAGGAAGACATTGCAGAGGAGAACTGGAAGGAGAAAGGTCCCAAGAGGCTTGGAGACCAGTGACAAGGGTAGGTGGAGCAGTTAACTTCCCTCATCCTTGCATCTCGGACTATTGGTGGGCTCCTGAGCAGCTGGAGAGACCCACTGACACCATCCCCAGAGATGGCTGCAGCCAGTGAGCAGTGGCCTCTTGCGGACAGGGCCCTGGGCTCCCAGCCCCCTTGGGGCACCTCCCCTGGCACAGACCCGAACCTATCGGTAGACACCATAGTGCTCCATTCTCTCCTTCCCCCTTCCTACCTGTGGGTGCCCAGAGAGACAATTTAGCCATCACAGGGAGGCATCTCCAAGAAATGGGACCTTTCCTTTTGGGGCCCCACAGCAGACTGAGGGGTACTCCAACTGTGAGTTCCCTACCTGCCAGCCCTCCCAGGTGCTACTTGCCTGGGGACTCCAGGAGAGTGGGGCAAATCCTCAGGTGGAGTGAAATTGATCCAGCTTGGGCACCCTGTAGGTGATTCAAGACCAGCATCTCTCCCCCTGGCAGGATCAGGGATTCATCTCCAGGGCCCAGGGGACAGGCTTGCAGACCAGACCCCGTACACCCAGGTCACGATAGCACTGCCTTGGGGCACAGAAGAGAGATCTGTGAAAGAGCCTACTGAGGAGTGTATGCCTTCAGGGGCAGATCAGCAGGCTGGAGCGGCAACTCTCCTCCCAAAAGGGGGCTCTGCATCCAGCTCAGGCTACGATCCTGGGTAGGGAACCTCCCAGCCCACATCACAGCCAGGGGACATCCATCAGCCTGAGGTCACGCTTGCTGGCAGAGGCCTGGAAGAGGCCACGGAGAGAGGAGGGGTGAAAAGGAGTGAGACCTGCTCCAGAGAGTGGGTCTTGGACAGCCCCACCCCCAAGCCCAGACTTTCAGCTGAGTGGAGCCATTTCAGCCCCTCCAGGCAGCTTTTCACAGACACAAAGAGCAGACTTTGACCCCTGCTAACAGCAATTGTGGAGCCTGAGGGCAGGCTTACCCAACCCAGCCCCACCTAGACTCATTCCTTGTCCTGCCCCCACTTAGGTGGAGAATAAAGACACACCTGGAAATCCCAGGGCCCCACCCACCACCCGAGGCACAAGAGAGCCTCTCTAGAGGAACAAAAGCTAGCTACAGGACCCAAAAACAGCACTGCAGCTTGTTCCTCCCTGCAAGTGCCACCTACTGACAGGGAGGCCATCCTGCACACTCTT
>CAUYSK010048894.1:0-28536 GCA_963575035.1 Avahi laniger | reverse complement strand
GAAAGAATTTTACAGCAATAACCATGAGCCCACGACCCATATTTTACAATTAATATTTTGCATAATGGTAAGGAGTTTTATTTATCTGTAACTACACAGTTCTTTTTTTTTCTTTTTTCTTTTCTTTTTTTTTTTTTTTTTTTCCTCTCTTGCCCGGGCTAGAGTGCCGTGGTGTCAGCCTAGCTCACAGCAACCTCAAACTCCTGGGCTCAAGCAATCCTCAGCCTAGCTCACAGCAACCTCAAACTCCTGGGCTCAAGCAATCCTCCTGCCTCAACCTCCCGAGTAGCTGGGACAAAAGGCATGCACCACCATGCCCGGCTAATTTTTTCTGTTTTTAGTTGTTTGGCCAATTTCTTTCTATTTTTAGTAGAGACGAGGTCTCACTCTTGCTCAGGCTGATCTCAAACTCCTGAGCTCAAGCAGTCCTCCCACCTTGGCCTCCCAGAGTGCTAGGATGACAGGCGTGAGCCACTGCTCCCGGCCTACACAGTTCTTTGTACAAATGAAATTTCATGAGAGACGCCCATCGTGTGTTGAGCTGTGCTGCTGGAGAATGGGGGTCCTGCCCCTGTTTGGTGGTGTAACATCAACAGAAAGGTAGTCTTCTGGTCATTTCCTGCTTGTCCCGGCATGTGTATACAGCAAGCTACCTCTGGGCTTGGCTGCAGCACCCACCTTCTAGAAGAAAAAGCCTGTCCAAGTGTAGGGTGCATGGAGCTGCTGCCTCAGTTTTGTGTTCCTTCTGCCCCTTGTTCTCCAGGCCGTGTCCCAGGGCAGTAGCGAGTCCCAGATCCTGGATCTTTCCAATCGCTTCTACACCCTGATCCCCCACGACTTTGGGATGAAGAAACCTCCGCTCCTGAACAACGCAGACAGCGTACAGGTAGCACAGAGGTTCCGAAGGGAGCGACTGGGGTGCAGGGCTAGGGTATTCCCCCCTTGACACCATCCCTCCACATCGTGATCCTGGGGGCTGGGCCAGTGCTCATAGGGCCACCTCCATGCCTTGTTTTGAAGTGGGGTTTCTACCCATGTTGGTGGTTGCAGAACTGTTTTTCCTATCCCTGTTCTACCAAGTCAGCTGGGGAAAGAGCCATCAAAGAGGGGATCCTCCTCCTCGTAATAGTATTTTCTTCCCCGTTTTGCCTCCCAGCCTCATAAGGGAGCCCAGGAGAGCTCCTGGCTCAGGAGCAGTTTATTTGTGGTGTCTTCAGTACAGGTCCCCAGCTGTCAGTGAGAGAGGAAAGACGTTCTCCACCTCTTACCTCCCCTCCCCCAGGCAGCAGTGCCTCATTAGCATTCCAGGAAATCCTCATGAATGTTCACTATGGGTAACAGATGACAGGGTGTTCCCCTGTGGGGGCAGAGTCCCCCTTTAAGTATATCGGACACTATTTGCATGTAGGATTTCTTTGCCAAAACTGGGTGAGTCTGTCTCCCTCACCATGGTACTTAACTCAGCGGCTTCCTTTGCTCCTCCAGGCCAAGGTGGAAATGCTGGACAACCTGCTGGACATCGAGGTGGCCTACAGTCTGCTCCGGGGTGGGTCCGATGATAGCAGCAAGGACCCCATTGATGTCAACTACGAGAAGCTCAAAACTGACATTAAGGTAACAGGTTGGCCCTTCCTCTGGTATCTTAACCACACATCCCAAGAGCAGTGGTCCCAAGCTTGAATGTGTGTCAGTGTCTCCTGCAGAGCGTGATAGAACACAGGTTGCTGGGGCCCGAATGTTTGCCTAACAAGTCTCTGGATGTTGCCGCTGATGGTCCTTTGAGAACCTTTGGAAATTTCATCTATACATAACGCACCTTGTTTGTAAGGCAGGCTTCCAAGCCAGCACCTTGGCTTGGTATAGATACTGACTTTTGAGGGGTCTTACCAAAAGTTCCCCCTTTTTTCCCTTAATTTAGAGAGAAACTCTGATTTCAGAGACTCTTGTGGGGTGAACGTTTAGAAGGGTTATTATCGATGTCCATTTCAGAAGTGGAAATGCTTGATGGCAGCTGTAATAGAAACACAGTGCTTGCGTTTGTTTTTCTCTGGAGCTGAAGTGGCCATGTTGGCCCACACACAGTCCCTGAACTTGCGTGTGTTGGACACTCAGGTGAAATCCTCTGCCTAGGCCAACCAGTGCGGGGTGTTTGCCTTAACTCCCACGTTGCCCTGCCCTCGAGCCCGTGTTCATCGCCCACGTGCCTCCCTTTCCTCAGCCCCCGCCTCCTTCCCTGCAAGTATTGCAAGGCTTGGAGTGCCGTAGAACCACCTCTGTAAAACATGCAGGTTTGTTTAGCATCGATTATATTAACTATTAATATTTGACAGTTGTTTGTTGGGTGTGTGTTCTGAGCCAGCCAGGATATGCATGACTCTGAGGATCAAAGAGACTGAGCATTTGTCTCTGTCTTCAAAACCCCAACAGTGATCCTTGCCACTTTCAAATGCAGATCTTGGCTGGGTGACATTTTCTGGCCCATTGTGTTTTAACTCACGATGAGCTGGACTCTTACTCCAGAGCCAATTCCTTGTTCACTGACAGTGAGCTCCATGCTCTAGCTTTGCTGATAGCCCAAAGCATAGAATTTTAAGACAGAAGGGAACCCTGAAATCCTTTAGCAACCCAAGTAGATGAAGAGGCAGGTGCCCAGGGAATTGGAACCCAGGCTCTCGGTCCTGCCCAGGCTTCTTCCATTGAGGAGTGTAGTATTGATCCGTGCATCAGCTGAGCCTGCGTGATGGTCTTCCTGCCTCCGTGGGGCTCACCTGGGGTCTCTCTTGTTCTAATCTCAAGATGCCTTTTATCTAGGTGGTTGACAAAGATTCTGAAGAAGCTGAGATCATCAGGAAGTATGTTAAGAACACTCACGCCACCACGCACAATGCGTATGACTTGGAAGTTCTCGATGTAAGAATCCCTTCTCTCCCTCACCCTCCTCGGTGTCCTGCCGGCTTTCCCCTGCCCACTCCTCCAACCTGGGCCTGAGTAGGAAAGAGCAGCTTATTTTAGATAAATAGAAGAGATGACTCATTTGTTGAGCAGAAAAATTAGTAATCTCATGGTAGTTTGGGGGTGGCTTTTTATTCTGTTTTAAAGAACATTTGCTGTCCCCAAACTTGGTTTTGTTTGTTTGTTTTGGGTTTGGAGTTTTTTTGTTTGGTTTTTTGAGACAGAGTCTCGCTCTGTTGCCGAGGCTAGAGCGCAGTGGCATCATCATAGCTCACTACAACCTCCAACTCCTAGGATCGAGGACTCTCCTGCTTCAGCCTCCCAAGTAAGCTGGGACTACAGGTGTGGGCCACCACATCTGGCTGATTTTTTCTATTTTTGTAGAGTTGGAGTCTTGCTCTTGCTCAGGCTGGTCTCGAATTCCTGAGCTCAAGCAATCCTCCCTTCTCAGCCTCTCAGAGTGCTAGGATTACAGGCACGTCCCACTGTGCCGAGCCCAAACCTGGTTTTAGAATCCAAATGTGATTATCAGAGGTCGAAGATACAGTTCTGCTTTATCTGCTGCACAGTAATACTAATTGTAATAGCTGGTCTCTGCTGGGTGGGCCTTCAACAAGTCAGGGGACTCTATCCCAATCCAGGGGAAAACGTCTTCCGTACTGCAGCAAACCTTAAGTTTTCTAGCTGTAGGGACGCTGGTCCATTCTTCTCCATCCATTCTGACCTCTCAGTCAACCAGAGTAACAAGTGGCTTTCTTTTGCGCCTCCACTTTGTTTAATACCCCGATCAGATCTTTAAGATAGAACGTGAAGGGGAGAACCAGCGCTACAAACCCTTCAAGCAGCTTCATAACCGAAGGTTGCTGTGGCACGGGTCCAGGACCACCAACTTTGCTGGGATCCTGTCCCAGGGTCTTCGGATAGCCCCACCGGAAGCACCTGTGGTATGTGCCTGGCCTGGGTGTGGTGGGGACTGAGGGGTGGGCAGTGCCTGTCTCTGCAGGTGTCTCCGTTAAAGAGCTTTGAATAGGGGCCTTGTTTAAGACGCAGGTGTTGGCTCTGCTGTGGCTGATGGGGGATTTGGCCACATCCCTTCTTCGGGCGCTTCCTTACAATTCCCAGATGGTGCCTTCACCTTCATGCTCCTGGCCCCAGCCCAGTTAGAGGGGCAGTTGCGCGTGTGGCAGACACATGTTCTGGGACAAAGGAAGCGAGGTGTCCGGCTGGGGTCTGCCGTGAATGCTGAGCGGGTGTGTTGGCCACAGTCCTGGCTGAGTCTAGACCTGCCTCTTTCACCTCCCAGCCAGGTGACCTAAGTGAGCGTCAGTGTCTTCAGTGAAGTGCGGTGACAAATGAGGAGTTGTTGGGTCACCTGCTGGATTATAGAAGTGTCCGGTGGACAGGACCTGAGCGATAGTCTTCCAGGCGCCTCATTTTACAGTTGTAAAGAGCGAGGAGCAGAGAGGCTTGGTGGCTCGCACTGGTATCGTGCAGCAGTGTCATGACTGAGCGAGTGATCTGTCCTCTCCGAACCCAGTGTTTCCCTTACGAAAGGGAATGAAAATAAGAGCATTCGCTGGTTATTTACTGTCCCAGGCGCTGGTGCGAGTAACATTTACTAACTCACTTCATCTTCACAGCAGCCCCGTGAGGCTATTTTCCCCCAGGAACGAGAAGAGAAAAGTAGGCCCCAGAGAAGTTAAGTAACTTCTTGCAGCCCCTCGGTTCCTGGCAGGGCCGTGATCTGAACAGGCTCGTGAGCTCAAACCCCGATGCTTCCTCGCCAGGGCACTGTGAGAAGCAGAAAGGATGGGTTGTACGCTTAGCTGGGCGCCTGGCTCAAGTCAGCGTCCCATTAGAGGTTTTCAACTCTCCCTTTTCCAACCCTCCAGACGGGCTACATGTTTGGTAAAGGGATCTATTTTGCCGACATGGTCTCCAAGAGTGCCAACTACTGCCATACGTCTCAGGGAGACCCGATAGGTTTGATCCTGTTGGGAGAAGTTGCCCTTGGAAACACGTGAGTACACCTGGCTCTAGGGCTGGTGGCACAGTGGGGACAGATGGAGTGGGCTGTAGGCAGGAGAATGCCCCTTGGCTGGGAGATGAGCACGGAAATTCCCCACCACGGTTGCTGGACACCCCCCCACAGTTAGGACTCTTAGCTTGGAAATAACAAAAACGAATTCAAGTTAAGGAAATAAGGGAGATAGAGGGAGGCCCCCACAAAGTGCTGGCACAGGGATGCGGCCAGGCCTTGGGAGCTGGCAGTGTCTGTCCCCACTGTGGACTGGGAGGCAGAGATTCAGCCGCACAAAGGATGGTCACTCTATGGCTTCCTCCTCCCCTTGCCAATGTTTAGATTTTCTGAGCCCATCCCAGATGGAACTGGAATCTTAATCCCAGTTCCCCATTCTCTGCAGAGAAAATCTGATTAATCCAGCTTGGTTCAGGCATCCATCCTGGTCTTGTGAACTATAACCAAAGCAGGGTCATGTAATAGGCCAGGGATCCAGGGACTGTGGAATGTGGGCAGAAACCCAGGGTGGCCGACCCACAGCTCCAAACATTTCCTTGAAAATAGCCCCATGGACGTGATGGTTGGGGACAAATTATGTTCAGAAAGAACCGCGGCTTCAGGTTCTGGAGCAGGGCCAGAAACTGGGGAGGGAGCTCCAGGCAGTGAAGATGGACTAGCTTCTGTGGGCTTTGATCTCATCTCTGTATCTGACCTTGCTTTGCTAATCAAACTGCTGGTTTTGAGAGCCCAGTGTCCTTGGAGGCCTCTTCTGAGACTGCGCTCTCTCGAATAGGTATGAGCTGAAGCATGCTTCGCACATCAGCAAGTTACCCAAGGGCAAGCACAGTGTGAAAGGTAAGGTGTTCCGTTTCCAGAGCTACTGTTACAGCCCCAGGCACTTGGGCAGCATGGAGGGAGGGGCTCTCCTTTCTGAGAAGGCAATCTTCTTGTGGCTGGTTGTTAAACAGCTAGAACTTCATTTTTAAAAAGTTTCACTCTGTGGCTGCAGCTAGGACCACAGATGCGGTAGGTGAATCTTGGTGTGGGCACCAGTAACCAGGTGCACTGGCTTTGAGTTTCATGTAACTGTCTTAGCTATAGCAGTGAGGGGGCCTCTCATGACATAGTGGCACCTGGAGCATCTTTGACTGCAAGAATTTGCAGTATATGATGATTTAGGGCCTTCGAATGCCTGGTCAAAGTGACCACTTTGGGATCCTGTTCAGCAGAAATGTTGTCCCATAGGAGGCTGCTACCATTTTTATTAAAATCAGTTAAGGTTAATGCCTTGGGAACCTTGATTTATAACCTAGAGTTTTATATCTTAAGAAGGATAGGGTATGGGATTTGTAAGTCTTTAAAATGAGCACATAGACCCAACATAAAATAGACTTCATCTTTCTGGAACATTTTTGACATCTGTCCCCATGGTTCATTTCACTTGTGCCTTCTGCCTTGTAGGTTTGGGCAAAACTACCCCTGACCCTTCAGCTAGTATCACTCTGGATGGTGTAGAGGTTCCTCTTGGGACCGGGATCTCATCTGGTGTTAACGACACGTGTCTACTGTATAATGAGTATCCTTTATGAGTATTTTGTGTGAACACAAAGGAATGGTCTGGAGCTACGGAGTTGCTTGTATGCAGTCAGGTTCCCTGGGACAGTGATTAGAGACTGTCCTGTAGTATGTCTCATGGTGACTGTTTCCTGTACAGAGTGAGAGGTCTGAGTGCTCACCTGTATAAGCCTGGCTTCCTGGGCATGAGCCTTTCCCCAATCTCCAGAAGATTCTCTTCTCCTTTACCTGCCTGAGGGACACCAGGCCAGCCCCACCAAGAAGCCCTGAGAGCAGCTTCCGGGCTGGCACTGAGCATCCTCCAGCCGGGACAGGTGGGGGCACACGTGCTCTCTCTTGGGCACCGTTGGCTCCTTGACAAGCTTCCCCCCAGGTACATCGTCTACGATATTGCTCAGGTAAATCTGAAGTATCTGCTGAAACTGAAATTCAACTTTAAAACGTCCCTGTGGTGAACTGTGAGATGCGGCTGAGACTCGGTTGCCCGGTGACTCCGGTATGAATTCGCCTGATGAGCTCACGCGCCAGCCCTCAGGCTGAAGCCTCGGCTAAGTTGCGGATGGGTAGTTTCTTTGCTAAATCTCCTTAGAGGATTTTACATGAATGCGTTAAAAGATTTTTCCCAGCTTTTCCAATCCCTCGTTTTGTGTTATGTTTGGGGCATGGGGTTGTTTCGGGGTTTTTTTCCTTTTTGCCAGGCACAGCACTGGTGGATACAACTGACAGTAGAGAAAAGATGGGGAGAGATTCTGTTTGTGTAGACTAGTCCCGTGGAACGAACCGAGCCAGCGTTAGAACGTCCACCTTACTGGTTTGCCCAGGAAAGGAACAAACACGCTTCCACCCTTTTTTCTAAGTGTTCACCTTTAGTTTTGATTTTGGAGAAATGTTAAGCATTTATTTTGAGGTAAAAATAAAAACTAATTTCATACTATTTAGATTTTCTTTTTTTATCTTGTACTTATTGTCCCCTTTTTAACTTTTTTTGTTTGTGGTGAGGGGTGTAGGAAGACCAAAGGAAGGAACATTAACAATTTCTCATACTTAGAAATGAAAAGAGCTTTCATTTTCTAGGACAACTTCAACATGGATGCCTTGGAAAATGTAGTAGAGTCAATTAAAAGTTGCGTTTGGAATTCTTGACTTTCTTATGAGCAATTTTGTCTTCCAAATTAAAACTGTCTATTCCACAGATATACCTACCCAAGGGCTAATAGTAATTCTCAATTAAAATGCAAACGGCTTCTGTATGTATGTATTTTGTGTTTGGTCTCATTCCGACTACGGATATGTTAATCTTCACGGCGCAAGGCTCACAGAGGCTTCCGGGAGATTGTTTCTACCCATATCTATGAAACCGCAGAGGGTGCCAGGCAGCAAGCGTGGCACCGCCCAGTGGGGATGCCCCATCTGAGTGGCAGAAAACCAAGCACCGAGCATAGGAAGGCACTTGTATTTTTTTTTCCAGCTTATTGGATCCATGGTGGGGATACACTCATATTATTCTATTCTGTGGAGGACTACTTTACATATACTGTGTTGCCTCATACAACTGCCCTGTATTTGTGAATGATACCTAGATGTTTATATTGAAATTCTCTGGAGGCCAGGACCAGTGTCTTAATGTCACTTCTGACCTTTTATAGGAGGGGAATGGAAAGTATGGACCAGAAGGTGGAGTTGCAGGCAAGAAAAGGCAGGCCACCAATAGCAGCTGAGGCTGCAGAGAATCCCACTGGGGTTGATGGGAGGTGTCTAGAAACTGTTCCCAGCAGAGCACAGGGTGGAAACAAGCAGTCAGCTGATACCTCAAACCCACAAGTCATGTTGGTGTTTTTTTTTTTTTGGTGAAGGAAACAAAGGACAGGCTTTAGGCTGGGAGGAGTGGTTCACACCTGTAATCCCAGCACTTTGGGAGGCCAGGAGTTCGACACCAGCCTGGGCAACATAGCAAGATCCCATCTTTTTTTTTTTTTAGCCAGGCATGTGCCTATAATCCTAGCTATTTGGGAGGATAGCTTGAGCCCAAGAGTTCAAGGTTACAGTGAGCTATGATGATGCCACTGCACTTCTTCCTGGGTAACAGCAAGACCTTGTCTCTTAAAAAAAAAAATGAAAAAGGGACAAACTATTCAAAACAGGAAAGAAGAAAAATGCTTCAGTTTTCTGTGAGTTGAGCTACATTTAGTGATTATAACAGGTGCAGTTCGTGCAATTAACAAACTGAGGGCCATACAAACCAAATTGTTGGATTTCTGTACAGAAGGATGGGTAGAACAATTTGATGACAGTAAAGTTCCTATCCTTTTTTCAGTATCTGTAGCTTTTGATGAAAATACCTTTAACCTGAGACCCTCTCTCCTGATTAGCCAGTGACTCGGGCTCTGGGACTCCCTGGATCCTGAATGTTCTGACCCCTCCCTTTTCTGTCAGTGCAGAGAAAAGCAGGTACCCTCACAGTACCTGATTAAACAGAGTATTTTTAGGCCGGAGTGATTGCTTAATGGGTTCCCTGTAATCAAAACTGATTTCTTTTTTTAAGGGATTCACATTTCTGAATATATTTTTCTTTTAAAAAAGGGAACCTTCTGTATTATGTTTCAGTATTCACATTCTGCTTTCCTCTCTTCACTTTAAAGAAATGCAAGTCCTATCTCAGGGTAGCAGCTAAAATGTGAGAAGTTAATTTAAAAACTTTAACAGACCAGCCTTGCACAGAAACTCAGGTTGCTCCACGAGGGAAGAGCTGCTGCTCTCTGCCTGTCCCGGTGAGCTGCCCTCCTCTTGCCTCTGCCCGGAGATGCCCTTGCCAGCAGTGGTTGCCCAAGGAGTGCTTGGCTCACGTTTCAGACCACATTGTTCCATACAGTGGCGCATGCGTACGCCTTCGTGAAGTTCTAAGAAGCACCACGTTACGCCAGTGTGTTAGCGAGTGGATTCTGCATTCGTGGTTCTCTCTTGCCGCCCTCTTTCGTAGGTGAAGTACAGCTTCCTCCCACATCCCAGAGCAGTCACAGCTGCTGTCGGACGATTTGCCTGCAACTGCGCCGTGGGGTAAACCTCAAGCACTGTCCTTTTAGGAATGAAATCCAGGGGTGGCCTGGTCCCTGCTGCACGCACAGTATGCCTCGGTATTAACCGTTCACAGTGAACGCCTGGAAAGGGCATCGTCCTTTGGCCTTCGGAAACCTGTATCTTCTCACTGTTAAGATCTGAACGGTTTATCTCCGGCCTGTTGGGCTGGTTTTATTATACTCTATAAAGTATGCCCAGGTGCTTTAGGATTTCACATTTCCCCAAGTGGTGTCATTTTCCTGTCCCCTAAATTCTGTTTCAACTTCTCAAAGATTGGGAATTGCTTTTTTGAGACACCACTCCTCTAGACAGGGTCCCCCACTTTGAGTCTCATTTGGGGCCAGTGGGGTTCAGTGAGGTGGGGACTGTGATTAGCAACGTCCCACCACCCCCTACTTCTGCTGCGCCCCCCCGGATGGAGGATTAGACAGCAGTTTGTCTTCAGTGCATGTCAGATACGCTGCTTTTTGTGGCATAATAGATCAGTATCGGTTTTCTCATTGTTTCACTTTACCAGTCTCTGGAGTAGGTAATCTAGGTCATAGGTTATAAGTTTTTGGAGACTTATTTTAAAAAATGAGGAAAATATCTAAACATTTTCCTCCTTGGTGGGTTGGCCCTTGTGTAAGGTTGCACACCACTGTACTACCACTGGTGCTGGTGATAGGGCCACCTGGATGCTTGTCCTGAGTGCCAGGTGACTCGGTACTTGTCCACCACCGTGACATTGTGCGCAGCTTCACCCCTGAGCAAGAACTCGATTCACAACAAGCGGAGTGCGGCTGTGGGCTCCTGCCTGCGAACTAGCTGGTTAAAACCCCGACACCTAGAAATGGCCTGATTGGAAGGTGGAATGGCTCGAAATAGTGCCAGTTGTGAGACAACACCCTCAAGGGCTGGGGTCGATCTTACGGGACGTGGTAGATGGTTTAAATCAAGAACAGTATATGCTGCCGTCTCTCCCACAACCACAGTGCCTGGGTCTAGGAGCCGAGCAGTGAGGTGGGAGTAGCCCCTCTCACTAAACACTGCATCTGCTACCCCACTCAGAGCTTCTGTTTGGAGATCTTAGTCCCCAAGGGAGAAACACTTCCCCTGGGGGACACAGTGGTTTTACTGAATTGGAAGATGAGCCTGCCATCTGGCTGTTCGGGTCCACTGAGCCAGTGCACAGAGAAAGCGGATCACTCTCCTGGCTGGAGTGACCGAGCCTGATTACCAAGGGGAAGTTGGGACGCTACACGGGGGCAAGGAGGACTGTGTCTGGAACCCAGGGGATGCTCAGGAGTGCTCTCAGTGCTGCCATGTCCACCAACAAAGGGCAGTGGAAGCACAACCACCGAAAACACCGCCCCCTCCAAAAATGACAGGCCTGTTGAGGATCCCAGGCCTTCAGGACTGAAGGCTTGGGTCACTTGAATCAGCTAAGGTTCTAGCTGAGGGCAAAAGAAATGGGAATGATTCATAGAAGACAGAAGTCACAAATACCAGCTATGGCTTCGTGACCAATTATAGAAACGAAGACTTAAGCAACCAGTTAGAGGGCCATAGTGCAGTTTTAAGCCAGAGAACTCTGGCCTGAGTCCAGGATTTCTGATGGTGGGTTACAGTGGCTACACTGGATTCTTTATTATGGCTTACCTGTGAAGGTGTCTGGGTTACATTTGCACCCCTGAGTTCCGCGCCCCTCAGTTCAGTGGATTCTGAACTCTGAGCGGTACCATCGATTCTCTCCAGAGATGGAGGAAGCAGGGGCCAGGGTTTGCAGGCGGGAACCCCTGTATTCCTGGGGTCATCTGGGCTAGGGCTCATGCTCGTTGCACTTTCAACCAAACCTCTTTCTCACTTTCTCTGCAGAAAAACGAACCAAGTCTTTCTAAATCCCCCAAATCTGGTACCTACTCTTAACAGTTATCTGGAGAATGTGTTGCTAATCCCTGAAAAGTACTTTGTGTGGTTCCTGGCCTATATAATAAATGCTCCATAAATCTTAGCCGTTACTGCTGAATTCCCAGAGAATGGTGTTGCTGGAGTCTGAATCCAACAAAGGAAGCTCAGGTAAGAAGGGAGAAAGTAGAAAGCAGAACACAGAAGCAATCTTGCTCCTTTTCAGTCTCCTGTGAACGTCACCATGACACCGGCCTTCCCCTCAGTGTGGCTTCAGCATCCCGGCCCTCCCTATCATGCCCCTTGACTATGAAGTGGCCAGCCTCTCCAGCACTTCCCTGGGGCCCAGCCCCACTTCCAGGCAGGCCTGCTGGGGCTCAGAATAGCCCAGCTGCTGTCTCAGCAGATGGCCAGGCTAATTTTAGCCATGCGGTACTCACCCAGGGACCAGGCTGGGCTTTTTCGATTTGAATAAGCCAGTGTGCAACTTGGTTTAGAGCCAATAACAGCTTTGAGTTGTTGTGATCTCTGTGTCTGCCTAGCACCTTAGAGGATTCCAGAAATATAAATGTAAAGGGTTTTGTTTTTGTGAACCAACAAGAGCCCGAGCTATGGAGCCAGCAGGCAGGCAAGCCAGTGGGGTGCTGACAGGGTGGTAAGAAGCAGCCAGTGACACCGGCTCCTGCCTCCGCTCCCTGATGACAGGCAGGTGGCAGGGCCTCCACATCCTGGGCACACTCGCCTCTCGTTGCTCTTCCGGGCAAAGTGAAAGAAGGCAGCGGCCGTGTGAGCATCCGGCGGTCTCTGAACCACTTTGCATCTTGATGCTGTGCACGGACTGTGGTCAGGAAGAAATTAACCAGATGCCAACAAGCACCTATTCTGGCTCTCTCGTATGTGGTCTCATGACAACCTAACAGGACGTAGGTAAATGAGGAGACAGGCTCAGAGAGGGAAGAGGTCCCGATGCAGGTTGGCATTGAGCCAGGTTGAGAACCTGTCTTTCCCAGGGTGATGTTTCTTACACATCGTCATCTCCCCATATGTGAAGACTGCCCTTCATACCTGATCTCCCAGAGTGGCATGGACACCCGCGTTCTAGCCTGACTTCCCCCTTCTCTGATTGATGACCGGTCTCCGATGGGAGACCACACCAGCCAGTGCTTCCCAAAGCAGGAATGTGAACTCTTAGAAGATGTCTGGATGGTCTTCAGGAAATCCACTTGACATCAGGCTGCTTTCAGCTGCAAAAAGGAAAGCCCAGCTAACAGCAGCTTGAACAACAAGCACACATACCCTCTCCCCGTCAAGAAGTGGACACTTGCAGGGTTGGTGTTTCTGCCGCTGCTTCTCCGGGCTTTCCTTCGCGGTTGCAAGGCCGCACTCCTGGCACCCGCATCCGAAGGCAGGAAAGCAGTTACCCCTTATCCTTTTCGCCAGAGAGAGAAACTGATCTCCATTGCTTCCAACGGTCCTCTCTTCTCATCTCATTGGCCAGGGGTTGGGCACATGTCAGTGCCCCAGCTGCAGCAGGGAGGCTGGAAGCGGAGTGTCCGGCGTGTTCAGCCTGTTGGGAGGAGTGGGCTCTGTCAGCAAGGACTGAGGGGGCGAAGAATGTGGGCTGCGTGCGTGTCGCGCCCGGGAAAGCGTGCGCGGAAGCTTAGGCACATGCATTCTGCTGGGCAGTGGGGCCAGGAGCTCAAGGACTTCAGAACCAGTTACAGATAGATAATCACTACGGCTCCGTCAGCTGCTCTGACGTTCTTAGATTTTGTGAAGAAAGACGTAAACCATCACAGAAATAGAAGCAGTTACACAGAATGGTGTAAATGGTGGTACTTAGCGCTAATCTCACGGGCTCAGTCAGGCTCTGATGACACTGGATGTCACTGTCAGACACGCCTAGGACAGCCACGCTCTTCCTTTCCCCCTTAACTTGTCTTTTGCCGTGAACTCCAGTGTCCTTGCCCAGAGGATGGTCCTGCCCTGCTTGTCTGGGGTGGAAACGCTTTGCCTGGGCAGTCACTGGATGCCAGTTGTCCTGGTGGCAATTCCACTCCTCTTAGGATGTTCAGCCAGGCCCAGGACACCAGGACTAGCCCTGACCGACTGCGATGGCCTCTGCGCGGATCTCCCGGGGCAGGGTTAGCAACGCCTGAAGGACAAGAGCTGGTCTCCTCGGGCATCTCCCGCTTTGTCACCAGTGAAGGAAGCATCTCCAGGCAGGCCCTGGCTTGTGACAACACCGAGGAAATGGCGTCCAACACCCCTGCCCAGCTAACAGACACTTGACAAAACACGTCTCATCCACGTTAGGCTGGACAAGCACAACTTGTGGTCAAAGCCATCTATTTTTCTCCCACTGGCCCTTTAAAATCGTTGAGAGGGGAACCCTTTCCCACCACGGGGAGGAAATTCTGCAGGCCATGTGGCTCTTCTGTGAGAGACAGTTTCCCATGGTGACTCTAAGATGCAAACACAGTTTCTGGAATGTCCAGTCCAAGATAACAAGCACATCTCTGAACTTGAGGGAGCGTTAACATTTCTCCCTCCCTGGGCTGGAGGCCCGCGGTGGGAAGGGGAAGAAGTTGCTCTCGTCGTTTCTGAGCCTCTACTCTTCCCACCCTCCTCTGGGCAGTTTCGGGGGAGCTGTAGGGGGCAAGTGCTGGGAGATGGGGAGGGGCTTCCCTGCGCCGGCCCCCGCTTGGTCTGGCTCTGGCAGGCACGTGACTCGCTCACTCGTAGTGAGCTTTTATCAGCTTTTCAGGGGCCTCCACCCAGCAGACGCGTAGCTATTGGGTGGTCCCTGTGCAGTTCCTGGCCGTCAGCCATTCCCCTCCCGCTCCCTGGGGCCAGGCTGCCCATTAGACAGGACCACGTGGACCCCTCGCTGCTGCCCACCAGGCTGCCCATACCTGGTCTACAGGACTCGCTCGCACGTCCCTCGCCCTGCTCATCCCTGGGAGCGTGGCCGGTCCCCACACAGCTGCGCTCTCCAGCCTCTGCCCGCAAAGCAGTTGGTCCTGAGTCTTTCCCAGGGGAGGGGACTGACGCTGGTCCTCCACACCCCCAGCCGAGGGGCTACCGATAAACTGCAAGGAGACGAGCCACCCCCTTCCTCCCAGGGGAAAGGTAGGCTCGTGGCCAGCTTCCTTCTAAGATAGCCTTAAGAAATGCTCTGTCCCTCTCCATACTCTGACCCCTTTCCACGTCCGCCACCAAGCTGATGATTCCAAAAATCAGGGAACTCTTCACAGACTGTTAACCATTCACATGTACTATATTTCAAAGTCTCCATCAAAACTTCGATTTTAACATCCTATTGCACATTATTTAACTTTATCCTCATACCAACCCCACCGACAATATTAAGATTCATAGTCTACATGTGGGAAACTGAGGCACAATGAGACTAAATGACTTGCCCAAGGTCATACAGTTAGTAGATGACTGTTGTAGACATGCCTTTCATTGCCTGACCCCTACACAGATCCTGAGTGGACCAAGTGACAACCCCCTTCACCTAACCCAAGACCAGCAACCAGTATGTTCAGTAATTTGCACAAAGAAAAAATGATTGCACCTGTAAGGAACCTCTGAGGGACAATGGGTATGTGTATACTGATTGTGATGTCAAACTCATTGAGTTGCACACTTTAAATAGAAGTGCTTTACTGAAGGTAAATTATATCTCAATAAAGTTGATTTTAAAGGCCATTTTAAAAACTTGCCTCTCAATGGTAAAAACCAGTGCTGAGATGTCATTGCGTAGACCAAGTTGGACTCTGCGTGGGATGAAGTTAGCAGAAGTCATCAAAGGGCACAGAGGAGCCCAGCAGATTGCCAGAGAGGCCATTCACCACCTGCTCAGGGGCACAGAAGATGGCAGCTCCGGACTTTCTGCTTCCCACGTCCTGTTCCCACGTCCCCACAGGACCTCGTCCCCTCTTTTTCTTTCCTTTGGATTCCCAAGCTCTCTGTCACTTTACTGTAAAACTCCCACTTGAGCCAGTCCAGCTAGGGTCTGTTCCTCCATCTGAGAGCCCTGACAGCACGTGGGGACCCGGCTTTCCTACCTGTGCTCCTGACACGTTTCTGCTGGGCTGGAAAATGGGCGTGAGGCCGGCCCTCTTGCTGGGGCCTGCGTATCCACCCAGGAACCCTGACATCTGACAAGCGCACCCCACATCTCTGCACGCTGCCACCAGGGCCTGTCTGGGGAAAGGGGCGACGAAGGCTGGAATTTGTGACAGCTGTCGGAGGCCGCACCGCTGACCCCTGCGGGTCTGACTGCGGCTTGGAGCAACGAAGCGGGGAGTGTGGAGGCGGCTCCGCAGCCTGGTCCCTGAACAGGGGGCCGAGAGGGAGGGGCAGAGCCGCTGACGCCTCTGAGTGCAGCAAGCACTGCCTTTGCCCACACTCAACCTACTGTGACTCTTCCCCACCCCCACACTCAGCTTCACCTGCCACCGCCCCACCCCGGACAGTCCCCGTCTCAGCTGCCTTGGTCTATTTTAAACCTTTCAACTATTGCACTTGTTACCACGCTATATGCACATATATTCATTTGATTAAAACTGAAGATTTTAAATCTGCCCAGCGAGGTTTATTTTTTTAAATCTGTGTCATACAGCATGATGCACTTCTATGAGAAAAAAATTAAAACACATGCATAGAAAAGAGGATTAAGAAGAAGATCCCAAAATGTAAAAGTAGCAGTCTCCAGGCGGTAAACTTACGGGTAATTTTCATCTCTTGGGTTTTTCACATTTTTCCACAATAAACCTACGTAATCAGGTAATAAAAACCGAAATCTTCTAAATATAACTGGGAAGTCTCTATGTTGCCGTCGCACTCCCATTATCCCTGCTATTTTGTACAGATCCACACAGACCTTGGGTTTGCTAAGTCTCTTCTTACTAACGGTCTTCCCCATGTTGAAGCCTGGGTTCCCTCATCTGGGACTGAATGTGCCGTGGCTGGGGACGTGGCGCCTGGGAGTGGCTTTCTGTGGTGCCTCCTCTCAGAGACAGGCACCTTCTGGCTCCACAGGCTCCTTAGCACGGGCCAGGCAGAGACTGCCAAGCCCAGGGCCCGGTGCTGGTCACCTGCAGGAAGCTCCCTGCCTTTGCTCCCAAAACATACGCAGAAAGGCCACCGCTGGCTTTGGTTTCTAAGGAAACTTCCCTCCTCCTGGGCCTCATCCCTGGCGGGCAGCGCATAATTACCCGCTGGAGAGAGACAGAAGTGCACTATTTTTCTGCTTGAATCACTTCCAAGGGGACTGGTTGTCATTTCTGACGGGGAAGTTGGGTTTTATGGAGGAAAAGTTCCACTTGGCCAAAGGTGGACTCCATGCGGAGGGGATTGGGGAGCCCTGCCAGCTGATTTAAGGAAGAGGGGACCGTGGATCAGGGGTCCCCACCACCGCATAAGAACTTTGTAAAGTTCTGGGATCTTGGGAACTTGCCGGCATTTGCAGATTGTCGCCAGCTGCCTGCTTCCCTTAAGGATTAGCAGGAAAACTCTCGAGTTGTAAAATGGTCTGTTTATGTGTCCTTAATAGCAGCAAGAAAGGGGGAGCGGGGGGCCTGGGCCCCACTGCTCAGCGCTGGAGGGGCAGCTCTGGTGGAGGCCACGGTCAGGGCCGCCCACGGAGGGGAGAGGCGCAGGGTGGGCCCGCGCAGTGCAAAGACCAGGACAGAGTCCCCAACACAACCCCACACACATTGCAAATCCCACGCCCTCAGTGAACCCCGAGAAGGCTGGGTGAAAACCCAGGATCTCCCTGCTTCCGGGTGCTGTGTGTCCAGTGAACCCTCCTGGCCCTGCTGTGTGTCCCTTCCTTGCACCCTCAGGTGACGGGCAGGGCCCGCAGTGGGTGAGCCCGGGGGCGAGGACACAGAGACTTAATCTCCCTTGTGCGAGGGGTCCACAGGTGGCATCTGCCTCCAGGAGAGTGGGCTTGTTCATTTTCTGCAGGGCCTCCTGCCCAGAGAGGCCCTGTGAAGGGAGGTCCCCGACAGCCAGACGCCGTTTGGCCAGCACCTCCCGGAAACAATCAGACATTTGAGGAAAGGGACAGCCCGAGCCTAGGCCTGACTGTTCTCTTCACAGCCCCTGCTTGTTCCAGAGGTGATCAAAGGGGCCGCAAGAAGCAAAACTGGCAGCATTTACAGGCCAGGAAAAACACCTGGACCCTGTTTTTAAAAACCCTTTGCTCCGTTGGTATTTTGCCCCAAGTGCTCCGCTGAGACCTCCTGGCGTCTCAAGGGCAGGTACCTGAATACATGTATTAGTCCCCCACTTATCCATCCAAGCACTGGATCGAGGAAGCCATTCACATCCAGAAGCCTGTGACACTTCCCTCTCCATTTTGGAAACAGGAAATCATGACCAAAACAGGAAATCTGTAGAAAATCTTGAAAAAAATCTAAGTACGAAAATCAAATGTACACTTGATTTTTCCAAGGAACCCTCCTAGGACCACTATCTTGGGGGAAATGGCTGGTGTTTAATGGAAAGCAAATAGATTAATGGACTGAAATGAAATAAGGCGTCAGGGAACCAGCCAGTGACAGACGTGTCTGAGTGCGTCGCAGAACCAGCCGTGCTTCTTAGACAACGGGAACTACATTATCATCGGTGCTACTTGTATTATGTCTCAAGGGGACGGAGAGGGGTCTTGAAACCTCAGCCCATCTCTCCTGAAATGAGTCTCAGTCCGCAGTGTGTAAATGCCAGCAGCTCAGCTCCTCAGTTCTGCTTTAGCATGAAATACAGTAGCGCAGTAAATTGCAAGGATCTGGAATTGAAAACCTAGAAGGAAGGAGGAAAGAAAATGTATAACGTGAACACAGGGGCCCAGCATAGAATCCTGAGGTTTTTGCTGTTTTGTTTTGTTAATTTTTACCTGTCCATGAAGATTTCTTGATCAGAAGTGACTAGATTCTATCTTTGGGAGCTGCAAGGAACCTTAGGAGTATTTAATTGAGGGATTTCATGGGTGGGCTCTGGAATCCGTGACATCACAACTTGCATGCATAAAATGTTGTTGCACATAGGTTTGGTGGTTTTAAAATACGCCCACAGTGTCTTTCATTATTCCTCCAAGAGTGGAAGCTAATTCCTCTCTTCTTCAGTGCAGGCTGTACTCAGCCACTTGTTTCTAGCACACACATCACAGAAGCCTTCCTCCTTGCTCTCTTTCTTGGAGAGCTTGCTCTGAGGGAAGCCAGCTGCCCTCACCAGCCTGTGAGCGACCCATCTCAGAAAGGGTCTTCCGGTCCCACCTTCGCACCAGTATTCCCCGAATGTGAGACGTGGAGTCAGACAAGCTTTAAGGTTTGATGTGTGCCCTGCTGGGTCTGGGACTTGCATGGAGCCCTTCCCCCTTCCCATCCCTTATTTCTTTTTCCTTTTTCCTTCCTTCTTTCTTTTCTTTCTCCCTTTCTTTCCTTTTCTTTCTCCCTTTCTTTCCTTTTCTTTCCTTCCTTCTTTCTTTCTTTCTTTCTTTCTTTCTTTCTTTCTTTCTTTCTTTCTTTCTTTCGACAGGGGCAGTGGTACCCTTTCTTTGAGCCTATTCCTCCCTTTTGGAATGGGAATGTTTGCCCAATACCTCTACAACCATTGTATCTTGGAAGTAAATAACTTATTTTTGATATTATAGGCTCATAGCTATAAAGAACTTGCTGTAAGTCTCAGATGAGACTTTGGACTTTTGGTGCTGAAACAAGACTTAGGGATGGAATGATCGTACGTTGCATATGAGAAGGATGTGAGTTTTAGGGGGCCAGGGGTGGAATGCCATGGCTTGAACGTTTGTCCCGTCCAAACCTCATCTTGAAATGTGCTCTCCACTGTTGGGGGTGGAGCCTAATGGAAGGTCACGGAAGCAGATCCCTCATGAATGGCTTGGTCTGTCCTCAAGGTCATAAGTGAGTTCTCCCTCTGTTAGTTCCTGGAGAGCTGGTTGTTAAAAAGAGCCAGCACCGCTTCCTCTCTTTGTTGCTTCCTCTCTTGCCATGTGATCTCTGCACACACCAGCCATGACTGGAAGCAGCCTGAGGCCCTCACCAGAAACCAAGCAGATGCCGGCACCATGCTTCTTGTACAGCCTGCAGAATTATAAATTACCCAGCTTCAGGTACTCCTTTATGGCAACATGAGACAGACTAAGACATCTTCGTGTTCTGACGGCCTCTATCCACAGTTAATGAGCTTGCGCGCTGCCCAAGGATGCCCAGCCAAGGGGTGAACCAGGCTGAGATCAGCTCCTCCCTAGGCAAGCGCTGTTCCTCAGGCTTGTGTCTACCTGGAGGGGATGTACATTTTCTATTTTCCTGACCTGTAACTTTTTCTCAGTCCCTAGCAGTGCCCGTTGATTTCTCATCTCCTCAACATTGTGGAAGCCCAAAACATGTTTGTTGAAAGAGGAAATGAATCAATGAAAAAAATGCACGGGCCTCCTTTCCTTTCAGTGGAGGTGAGTGGGAGAGGCAGACAGTATTTTTTACCAGCCCAACAATCATTGCCCTCCTTCCTGGCTCCCCCCACCCCCACTCTTTTTTTTCCTGATATTTACCTCCCATTCCTCTGGACTCAGGTAATCCTGCGGAATCTAAGCCAGTGGTTCTCAATCTTAGCTGCACATTAGAATCACCTGGGGGAGACTTTTAACATGCCCAGGCACATCCCAAACCAATCAAGGTGGATGGTGAGACGTTCAGGCATGTGTGGTTTGTAAAGCTCCCCAGGTGGGGCCACATACACCTGGCACCTGGTTGATAACATGACACCTCTGGTCTAAGTCATGGTGGTCCCACCCCCCTTGCTAGGGCATTGGTTAAGAAAGAGCACGTGCCCAGTTCTCGCCAATGAGACATGACGGGAAGTCTGCCAAGGGCTTTTGGAAAAGAGGGACTCAGTGATAAGAAGCAGGTAAGGGCATTCTGATGTCTGGATGCCTAGATAGATGTACCATAACTGTCAGTCACCCTGAGGAGAGCTCTCCCCAGGACAAGCTGAGGTACTGGGGAAAGCAGAGTGAGGAGAAAGAATGGACCCACGGCCCTGGGAACCTCCCCAGACTGCACATCCACCAGCCTGAAGCTGCCTTCCTCCAGGGTTCTCATTACTAGAAACAGTACCATTGCTTTATGGGGCAAAGTCATTTGAGGGAGGGTGTTCTGTTATTTACAGCGGAAGATGTAACTGATACAGTTAAGAATTCTCGATGCATAACGGACTTTAAAAAGATTTCGCTATTGGAGGGAAAGCTCAGTTGAATGTACATATGTGAGTTTTTCCCCTAAAGGAACAGCAACATGTGAGAAGAAAATGAAACAGAACATGAGGGGAAGGAAGGGAGAGGAATAAAAAACCAAGAGCTAAATATACAGAAAAATCCACACACATAGTTTGAGAGGAAATTATGCTTTAGAAGTAGAATGACAATGATACAGGAAGAAATTAGAGGAGGTACTAAATAACTTTGAGAACTTAAGAATGCTGATGATTAATGGAGAAGTAATATGGCTTTCTCAACACAGAGGCCCAGAGGAAGGATTAGAATTAAAGAGCAAAGGTAGTAGGAGAAAGAACAAGTGCCAGGACCAGGGGTGGGAGTCAGTGAATGCACAAATAGCTATTAAATACCTACTCCGTGTCCACTCACGCAGGTGACACAATAAGTCTAAGAACATTTGCAACCAAAATTCAAGATTGGCTTTCAGAAAAAAAAACTGGAGAGCACTTATCCTGCACATAAGACACATGAAATAAATATTTGTTGAATCAACTAAATACAGGATTTATTTGGGCATAGAAAATGCGGACAGACTTAATGACAACATGGTGGGTGAATTCTCAATCATGAATCCCTGGTAGTCACAACGGGCCAAATAATTGCTGTTATTACACTGGAGAGACAAGTGTATTACCAATGCGGTGGAATTGGATGTGTGACTAATTGTTTTTAATTTCAAAAAATGCAAAGTATTCCATTCAAACAGAAAAGTATACGGAAAAGCTTAAGAGTGACTAATATCCTTATGTCACTCATTTCAATGTTAGCAACTTTTACATTTTTAAATCAATAAACGGACACCATACCATGTAGAAGCTTCACTGAAAGAGCCTTTGTGAAGTTTAGTGCCTGGGTAGTAGAGAAATCAGAGCTGTCACAATCACTCTGTGAAAGAACATAAACCACCTAATTCTGCTGCTTGCTGGCCACAGGTGACCCTGGAAAATTTCTTAACTCTTGGTACATTAGTAAATCGGGGTGCCTCTCTCAAAAGATTGTGAGGATTAACTGAGAAAGATGGGGTAGGGAAAGTATTAACTAGTGACTGGTATGTAGTGAGTAATCTGTAAATGTTAACTGCTACTATCATTGTCTTAGTCCATCTGGGCTGCTATAACAAAATCCCATAATATCATAGACCAGGTGGCTTATAAACAACAGATGTGTATTTCCCACAGTTCTGGAGGCTGGGAAGTCCAAGATCAAGGCGCCAGCAGGTTCAATATCTAGTGAAGTCCCGTCTCCTGGTTCATAGATGGCACCTTCGCACTGTGTCCTCACATGGTGGAAGGGGTTAGAAGTCTCTCTGGAGTCCCTTTTGTAAGGGCACTGATCCCATTCATGAGGGCTTCACTCTTATGACCTAATCACCTCCCAAAGGCCCCATGTCCTAATTTCATCACCCTGAGGGCGAGGATTTCAACATGTGAATTTTCGGGGGATGCAAACATGAAGATCACAGTTATTATTACTTCCTGAGTGCAAAATAATCTAAGCCCTCAGTCAAGTAGGCCTTCGAAAAGAAAAAATAAGTAATAATAACCAAATAATAACCAAAGATAGCTACTATTAACATTTTGGTATATTTCGTTCCAGTGTTCTTTCTATATAAAATGTTTTGGTTGTAAGTCTGCTGTATGTATAGTTTTGCATCTGACTTTTCTGGAAGTGATTTCCTAAAATCGGCCACTTTCAAGTCAACCTACAATGTAGTTCAAGCTCTGCCTATGTAGTCTTCCGAACTTTCCTTTTTGTGATAGTTTTGGTTTTGTATAAACACCCTTGTCGTTGGGGGACTCTGACGAGCTGGTCTGTCTCAGGCACCCGTGCTCTTTTTTACCCTGTTCTGTGGTTCTTTGGGACAACAGGCGCCACCTAATTCAACTTTGCGTTCTCAGCTCTAAGCAAGTGCCTGGCGTCAGGGCAGGGCTGAGGACATGTTGGCTGAAGGAGTGAGTCAGTGAGTTAACAGGAATGCAGTCTGCTTGAAGCTCATTTAAAGACCAAAGAGACCACTTTAGAGTCGTCCAGCTTTGTTCTGAATCGGATATTCTCTGTCTCTTTCCCTTGTCTGTGCATGTGCATGTGTGTGTGTCCATCTCTCTTTGTGGTGTTGTGCATACACATGTGGCAAAACAGAATCATGCCTAGATTATGACCCTGATTTTTACACCTTGGCTTTTTTCCGAAAAATGGACATTTTGGATGCTAAAAGGCTGCACACCAGGGATGAGAAGCCTGGGTTGGCATGCCAGGCCAGCACTTGCCAGCTGTGCCATTTCATACCTCTTTGTCTTAGCCAGAAGAGCACTGACAATAAATCACCCTTTAAAACTCAAGCATTGGCCCGGCACAGTGGCTCACGCCTGTAATCCTAGCACTCTGGGAGGCCGAGGCTGGAGGATTGCTTGAGCTCAGGAGTTTGAGACCAGCCTGAGCAAGAGTGAGACCCCGTCTCTACTAAAAATAGAAAGAAATTGGCCAAACAACTTAAAATAGAAAAATTATCTGGGCATGGTGGCGCATGCCTGTAGTCCCAGCTACCCAGCAGGCTGAGGCAGCAGGATCGCTTGAGCCCAGGAGTTTGAAGTTGCTGTGAGCTAGGCTGCCGCCACGGCACTCTAGCCCAGGCAAGAGAGTGAGACTCTGTCTCAAAAAAAAAAAAAAACTCAAGCATCGCCCCCTCTGGATGCCTTCCCTGACCCCAGACAGCTCCCACTGCCCTGCACCCTCTGTTTATCGCCTTCACCCAGTTGCTTATGTTGTCCTCACTAGACTGAGCACTTCTAGCAGGCAGGTACTTTTGTATTCTCAGGGCCCTGTACTTAGAAGGTGCTCAATAAATTTTCCTTGAATGAAAATGGATGTGATCTTGGGAAAGTTACTAAACCTTTCTGAATCTCAGTTGCTTCATCTATAAAGTGATTGATGGATATGAATGCACTTAACATAAAATATAAAGTAGTTCATAAAGCATAAGAACTTCTGTTATATAGGGCAGGCATCATCTGGACCCAAAATTTCTATCTTTCGCCAGTAGAATTTATTGAGGATCAAGAGTATCAAATATTTGTATCTCACCTGAGACAAATGACACCATAAGAGGGGACCTATACATTCAATAATACAAACAGCCACTATTTATAGTAGGTATAAGCCAGGCGTTGCGTGAGACATCCTAAGTATCTTACTTTTCTATTTTCAGTACAATTCAATAAGGCGAGCTAAAAGACAACCATCATTTAGCATGAGGAAAGTGAGGCACGCAGAGGAAAGGGAACTCGTCCAAGGTAACTGTGGTATATCGATGGCTCCCAGTGAACCATGCCCCTCAGAATGCAGTCTCTTCTTGCATCTGAGCTGACGCATGGCTCACTTTTTTTTTTTTGAGACAGAGTCTCCCTCTGTTGCCCTGGCTAGTGTACAGTGGCGTCATCATAGCTCACGGCAACCTCCAACTCCCGGGCTCAAGCCATCCTTCTGTCTCATCCTCCCAAGTAGCTGGGACCACAGGTGCACACCACCACGCCTGGCTAATTTTTCTATTTTTGGTAGAGACGGGGTCTCGCTCTTGCTCAGGCTGGTCTCGAACTCCTGACCTGAAGGGATCCTCCAGCCTCGGCCTCCCAGGGAGCTAGGATTACAGGCGTGAGCCACCGCGCCCAGCCAATAAATTTCTTTTGTTTAAGCCACCAGTCTATCATATTCTGTTAGAGCAGCCCGAACTAAGACACCGGTCTAAGGAATTAAAGACATTTTCAAATAAATACAAGGCCGAGAGGTCATTTCCTGCAGAACTGCCTTATAAGAAATGTTTTGTGTTTTAAAGTTCCTTAGGCTGAAGGACAATGAGAGCAGATAGAAAAATGAGAGGTATACGAGGAAATGAACAGTATCCGAAATGGTAAATATGTGGATAAATATAAAATTTTTTTGTTTAAAAAAATTTTTAAAGTTAATTGACCACTTAAAGCAAATATAAAAATATATTTTGGATTTTATAACATATATGGAAATAAAATCTATTAAAACAATAGCACAAAGGTTGCAAGGGGGGAAATGGAGGTCTACTATTAAAAGGTTCTTACATTACTAAAACACACGTGGCAGCTCCGGGCGTGCGTGCGGACACGAGGCTCGTGGGAGGCATCTCCGAAGAACACGGTGCTGTCGCAGGCGCACTCTTCGCCTCCTTGTTGAGTGCGGCGGCATCGCCACCGCCTTCAAAGACAGGAGTGTCCCGGTGAGGCTGCGCGTCTCACCGGTCGGGGAAGAAATGCAGACGGCGCTGCTGGACCCGAAGGCAGGGATTGGGGATTCATTACATTTGATGTAACTGCTGATTAGCTCAGCTCACGTCCCTGTAGGAACAGCGGTCTCGTAGTTAATTCCGGGCATATATTCGATTGGAATGTTGTTTCTTTATTTATCAGCAGAATGCTCAACAAAAAATGATCTCCGATTAGAGAGCTAATGGCAACATGTTTGAATCAACAAAATTTGAGACCTGTGATTAGAATTCTCCTTATGGAGATATGTAATCAAAAGCTGTAAAGATTATTTAAAAATTTTTTAATCTTCTGAGATTATTTTAAAATCCATCTCAGTACCATATATATATATATATATATATTTTAAAATATATGGTGTGAGCTGTTTTGGTAGTCTTATTTTTTTTCTTATTTATTTTTTTCTAACCACTAGACAATCAGGGATTCGTAGTCTTATTAAACTTATATCTGCAATGAATTTGTGTGTCTGCCTATTGAGAACAATTTTTCTTTGTTTTGGAGTTGTATGGGATTCATCAATCTTGAATACATGAACTAGTCTTTTTTTTTCTTTGGAGATAGTGTCTCATTCTGTCACTCAGGCTGGAGTGCAGTGGTGTCATCATAGCTCAATGCAGCCTCCAACTCCTGGGCTCAAGCGATCCTCCCAGCTTAGCCTCCCAAGTAAGTGGGACTACAGGTGCACACCACCATGGCTAATTGGCCTGGCTAATTTTTTATTTTTAAATTTTTTTTAGAGATGGGGTCTCACTATATTGCCCAGACTGACCTCCAATTCCTGTCCTCAAGCAATCCTCCCATCTCAGCCTCCCAAAGTGCTGGGATTACAGGTGTGAGCAACCAACCACACCTGGCCTCATGAACTAGTCTTTTTGATGATAAATCATAGATAATAACAAGTTTTAAAATTCAAAGCTATTAAACTATCAGATTAAAATCTATTAAAACTATTTATGATCAAAATCTCTTAGTCTAGTTGGATTTAGAGCTTTTGTTGCAGGTAGAGTAGGGATTGAGATATTTATATAGCATATTGCTCAGATAGAAGTCTTAGGTTCTATTTTAATGTTGATACTGAAGGTGTAATTTGATAGACTTAAAATATGAAAGAGAAATTTATGGAATTAAAATGTGCTTATATATTGTTTTTACCTGAGCTATCTTTATGTTTGTCATTAGTGTAGCCTGGAGATAATCTGTAGTTAAAACTCTGAGTCACCTTATCCTTTGGGACAAGATTTTTCTGAGAGGTGATAATCTGTTGTAAGATACGAAAACAGCAAAATCAGAAACTATCAAACTCTTGCCGTTTCTTTATAGCCCATGAACACATACACGTCCTGAAGGGGCCACTCTTCCAGCGTTAGAATCTATAATTATGCTCTATGTTGAGCCATCCAATCTTTCTAGTTTGGGCAGTTCTGATGACAAAGTGCTGCTTGTAGCTTGGGCTTGTGTGTTCCCCTAGTTAATATTTTATCTGCAAATTCATTTAAGAAATTCTGGACAATGATTTAGTGTGTGTGTCGGTGGCGGGGGGGTGTATGTCTCTCCACTTTCCCTTCCAAGGGATACTCTACCATAACTTTTTCACAGTTTGTTACAGAACAGATCTGATAAAAGAGGTCGCTATAATATTATTCCTTCAAGAAGGTGTTCTTTTCCCCCTTACCTTGGCTCCATTATGCAGATTGGAAAACAAAGAGACTTCTGCAAATAACCTGGGATATACCTATAAATTTTGCCGAACATGATGTCTTTAAGAAGTAGTGTCTCAGAAATACAACTAACAACATTCATTTCTTTCTGGGAGCATTTTGGGAAGCAGGACATAGGAGAGAGTGGCAGGGAGCTGATGTTTGTGTGCTGGGATGTGGGCCAGGTGTTTTACATAAGCGATCTCATTTAATTCTCACTACAGCCCTGGGAAATAGGTTTGATGATCTCTCTCTCTCTCTCTCTCTCTCTCTCTCTCTTTCTCTCTCTCTCTGTTTTTCTCTCTTTCTTTCTCTCTTTTAAGCAAATGATACTTTTACCTGGGCCTCAGGAGAAATAAGTATTTTATGACCCTCCTAGGAGTCACTGTAAAGAAACAGGTTTATTAGGAATTCAGTTTCCATCTTCCTTTAGCTACTTGGGTCCAACAGGAAAAGGAGCTTATCTTTCTAGCATAGTTTGCAGACTAATAAGTAAAATGTTTGGCAGAAAAGACAGAGTGGGAAGGATAGCAGTTTGATGTCAGTCTTTTGCTTGCAGCTATCATTTAAAATTGTCCAGCGGAAAGCTGCTTTGACTTCATGTCTTCATTAAGTGGCCTAGAAACTGACCTGGTACAAAGTGACTACCAAAAATTTTAGATTGAGACAAAACCTAAAATCTGAAAGCACAATTTTTCTTGTAACTGCTTTATGGATACATGAATCACATACCACAATTCACCTATTTAAAATGTACAATTCACTGGTTTTTAGCATACTGTAGTCCACCCTTATCTTTGGGGGATACATTCTAAGACCTCCAGTGGATGCCTGAAACCATGGATAGTAAGTACCAAACCCTTTATATACTATGTTTTTCCTATAAATACATACCTATGATAAAGTGTCATTTATAAATCGGCACAGTAAGAGATTATCAATAATTAATAATAAAATAGAACAATTATAATATACTGTAACTTTTTTTACAATTTATAACAATTACAATATACTGTAATAAAAGTTACAGTATATTGTAACTCTCTCAAAATATTATATTGAACTATACTCACCTATTTTCAGACTTTGATTGGCTGCGGGTAACTGAAACCATGGCAAGAGAAACCGTGGTTAGGAGAGAATCACTGTATGCACGGGGCTGTGCAACCATCGCCACAGCTGATTTCAGAACATTTTCGTCACCCCAAAAAGAAACCCTGTACTTTTTAGCAGTCACTCACATCTCCCACCCCCATCAGCCCTAAGCAACCACTAATCTGCTTTCTGTCTCTATGCGTTTGCTTATTCTGTGCATTTCACATAGATGGAATCTTACAACGTGGTCTTTTGTGACTGGCTTCTTTCACTGAGCATAATGTTTTCAAGGTTCATCTATGTTTGTAGCATTTGTCGATACTCCATTCCTTTTTATGGCTGAATAATATTTCCTGGTATGGACATACCACCACTTTTTTCCAATGGCTGTTTTTATTATAAAAATAACAAAAAGATTATTGTAGAGGCCGGGCGCGGTGGCTCACGCCTGTAATCCTAGCACTCTGGGGGGCCGAGGCAGGCGGATTGTTTGAGCTCAGGAGTTCGAAACCAGCCTGAGCAAGAGCGAGACCCCGTCTCTACTAAAAATAGAAAGAAATTAATTGGACAACTAAAAATATATAGAAAAAATTAGCCGGGCATGGTGGCGCATGCTACTCGGGAGGCTGAGGCAGA
>CAUYSK010048884.1:0-16725 GCA_963575035.1 Avahi laniger | reverse complement strand
GCATCCCTGTCTCTCTGCATCCTCATCAGCATTTGTCATTTTGGGATTTTTTGATAGAGGCCAGTCTCACTGGGGTTAGGTGATATCTCATTGTGGTTTTGATTTGCATTTCTCTAATGATTAGAGATGTTGAGCATTTTTTTATATGTTTGCTGGCCATTATTCTGTCTTCTTTTATAAGTTTCTGTTCATTTCCTTTGCCCATTTGTTGATAGGGTTGTTTGATTTTTTCTTGTTGATTTTTTGAGTTCTAGATAGATTCTGGTTATCAGCCCTATATCAGATGTGTAGAGAGCAAATATTTTCTCCCATTCTGTGGGCTATGTATTCACTCTAATGATAGTTTCCTTGGCAGTGCAGAAGCTTTTTAATTTGATTAGATCCCATTTATTTATTTTTGTTGCTGCGGCAATTGCTTTGGATGTCTTCTTCAAGAATTCTTTGCCTAGGCTGATGTCTGAAAGGATCTTCCCAACATCTTCTTTTAGAATTCTTAAGGTTTCATGCCTTAGGTTTAAGTCTGTTATTCATCTTGACTTGATTTTTGTGAGAGGTGAGAGGTGGGAATCCAGTAATAGCACTATTATGCATCTATCCAAAAGAGCACAAAACATTGTATGATAAAGACATTTGCACCCGAATGTTTATGGCAGCACAATTCACTATTGCAAGGATATGGAAACAACCCAAATGCCCATCAATCCATGAGTGGATTATTAAAATTTGGTATATATATACAATGAAATATTGCTAAATCATAAGAAATGACAGTGATCTAACACCTCTTATACTTTCCTGGATTAAACTTAAGCCCATTATCCAAAGCGAGGTACCACAAGATCGGAAGAATGGGCTCCACTTGTACTTGCCATCAAATTGGTGCTAACTAATCAACACTAGGGTGATCACATAGCAGTAATACTCTCCAGGAATTAGGGGGATGAGGGAGTAAACCTGCAACTAAAGGACATGGGGGACATTATAAGGGGAAGGGCATGCCTTTAACCCTCACTTGGGTGAGGCAAAGTCATAAAGTGTAACCATAATGTTTGTACCCTCATAATACCCTGAAATAAAAAATAAGTAAATAAATAAACTCACATAAAAAAAAAACGTACCCTGGGGAAAGGAATCCTTATTCAATAAATGGTACTGGGAAAATTGGATAGCCACATGTAGAAGACTGAAACAGGATCCACACCTCTCACCATTCAAAAAAATCAACTCAAAGTGGATAGCAGACTTAAACCTAAGGCATGAAACTGTAAGAATTCTAGAAGAAAATGTTGGAAAAGATTTTATAGACATTCACTTAGGGAAATAATTTATGAAGAAGATCCCAAAGGCAATCGCAGCAACAACAAAAATAAATAAATGGGACTTATCAAATTAAAAAGCTTCTGCACAGCCAAAGAAACTATCACGAGAACAGACAACCTATAGAATGGGAGAAAATATTCATATGCTACACATCTGATAAAGGGCTGGTAACTAGAGTCTATGTAGAACTCAGGAAAATCAGCAAGAAAAAAATCAAACAACCTCATTAAGAAGTGGGCAAAGGACATGAACAGAAACTTTTCAAAACAAGACAGACTAATGGCCAACAATTATGAAAAAATGCTCAACATTTCTAATCATCAGGGAAATGCAAACAAAATCACAGTGAGATACCACTTAACTCCAGTGAGAACGGCCTTTGTCAAAAAGTCCCAAAACAATAAACGTTGGTGTGGATGCGGAGACATAGGAACACACATACACTGCTGGTGGGACTACAAACTATCGCAAACTATGTGGAAAGTATTATGGAGATATCTCAAAGAGCTACAAGTAGAACTACCATTTGATACAGCAATCCCATTACTGGGCATCTCCCCAGAAAAACAAAAGACATTTTGTAAAAAAAGACATCTGCACTAGAATGTTCATAGCACCACAATTCACAATTTCAAAGATGTGGAAACAATCCAAGTGCCCATCCATATATGAGTGAATTAATAAAATGTGGTATATGTATACCATAGAGTTCTACTCAGCCACAAAAAACGATGGTGATCTAGCACCTCTTGCGTTATCCTGGATAGATCTGGAGCCCATTCTACTAAGTGAAGTATCACAAGAATAGAAAAATAAGCACCACATGTAGTCACCACCAAATTGGTATTAACTGATCAATACTTAAGTGCACATATAGTAATAGCATTCATCAGGTGTTAGGCAGATGGGAGAATGTAGGAGGGGATGGGTATATAAACAACTAGTGGGTGTGGTGTGCACCATCTAGGGGATGGACACGCTTGAAGCTCTAACTCAGGTGGGGCAAAGGCAATATACGTAACCTAAGCATTTGTATCTCTGTAATATGCTGAAATAAAAATTATTTTTTTAAAAAAGATAGCATCCTCTATACCAGCCACTAGTTTCTTAAATACTTTCAGTTCTGAACAAGTAATATAAAAAGTGAGCAGTAAACTATTAAGAAAAAATCCACAGAAGATGAGGACTGTATTATAATTCAATAAAGTCTACAGCAAAGTGAATATAAAGTACAAAAGATCATCAAAGACTATTATGGGCAACTATCTTCTCACAAATTGGAAAACATAGAAAATGGATAAATTTCTGGAAACATGCAGCATTTTGAGATTGGACCAAGAAGAAATAGAACTCTTGAACAGACCAATAACGAGTAGTGAGATTGAATCAGTAAAATAGCACAATAATAAAAATAAAAATAAAAAAGAACTATAGACCAATATCCTTGATAAACACATATGCAAAAATCCTCTACAGAATACTAGCAAACCAAATTCAACAGCACGTCAAAAAGACAATTGATCATGATCATGCGCAATTCATCCAAGGGATGCCAGGATGGTTCAACATATGCGAATCAATAAATGTTATTCACTATGTAAACAGGAGCAAAATCAAAGACCATATGATCATCTCGATGGATGCAGAAAAGGCATTCAGTAACATCCATCATCCTTTCCTAATAAAAGCCATCAATACGCTAGGCATAGAGAGAAAATACCTCAAAATTGCAATATATATGTATATGTGTATGTGTTTATATATTTATATATACATATGACACATGTATATACATATGCCATATACATATGACAATCCCACAGCCAACATCATACTGAATGGGAACAATTTTAAAACATTCCCCCTATGAACTGGACAATGACAGTGGTGCCCACTCTTACTACTTCTATTCAACGTAGTATTGGATGTTCTTGCCAGAAAAACCAAGCAAGAGAGAGAACTAAAAGGCATCTAAATCAGGAAAGAGGATGTTAAGCAATCCCTGTCCACTGATGATATGATCTTGTATCTAAAAAACCCTGAAGACTCCACCAAATGACTCCTAGAATTGATAAATGAATTCAGCAAAGGCTCGGGTGAAAAAAATCAATGTACACAAATAAGTAGTATTTGTATGTCCTGATAACTCTTAAGCTGAGAATTTTACAAAGGATTTAATACCATTTACAAAATATATAAAGAAAATAAAATACCAAGGGATATACTTAACCGAGGAGATCATGAGAAAGAGAACTATAAATATTGATGAAAGAAATTGTAGATGATACAAACAAATGGAAAAATATTCCATGCTTATGAATTGGTAGAATCAACATCACTAAAATGTCCATACTGCCCAAAGTGATTTACAAATTCAATCCAATTCCCGTCAAAATACCAAAGTCATATTTCACAGATCAAAAAATAATTCTAAGCATCATTTTGAACCAAAAAGAGCATAAATATCCAAAGTAATCTTAATCAATAAGAACAAATCAGAAAGCTTCACATTACCTGACTTCAAATTATACTACAAGGCTATAGTAACCTAAACCACATGGCACTGGTATAACGGTAGAGACATAGCCCAATTGAACAGAATGGAGAACCCAGAAATAAAACCATTTAACTACCATCAACTGACCTTCAACAAAGCAGAGAACAACAAACACTGAAGAAAGCAAGCCCTATTCAATAAATGGTGCTGCAAAAACTGGATAGCCACATGCAGAAGAATGAAGCAGAACCTTCTCTCTTGCCATATACAAGAATTAATTTCAGATAGATAAAAGACTTAAATGTAAGGCATAAAATCATAAAAATTCTAGAAGAAGACATAGCAAAAACTCTTCAAGATTTCAGCCTAGGCAAAGAATTTATGAATAAGACCCTGAAGGCAAATGCAACAATAACAAAAATAAATAAATAGGACTTAATTAAATTAAAAAGCTTCTCCACAGCAAAGGAAATAATCAACACAGTAAATAGAAAACCTACAGAATGAGAGAAGACATTTACAAACTGTACATTCAATAAAAAGCTAATATTCAGAATCTGAAAAATACTCAAAACAAATCAGCAAGGAAAAATTAACAACTGCATTAAAAAGTGGGTAAAGACATGAACAGAAGTTTTTCAAAAGAAGATAGACAAATGGCCAAAAAACATAAAAAATGCTCAACATCACTAATAATCAGGGAAATGCAAAATAAAACCACAATGAAATACCACCTTACTCCTGTCAGAATGGCTACTATTAAAAAGTCACACATAATAGAACCTCAGGTGGATTCTATGAAAAGAGAATGATTATACATGGTTGGCGGTACTGTAACCTTGTAAATCCACTATGGAAAAAAGTATGGAAATTCCTCAAATACCTAAAAGTAGACCTACCATTTGATCCAACAGTACCTCTACTGGATATCTACCCAAAAGAAAATAAGTCTTTTTGTAAAAATATACCTGCACCCAGATGTTTATTGCAGCACAATTAACAACAGCAAAGATATGGAATCAACCTAAGTATTCATGAATAGATAAAGAAAATGGGATACACACACACACACACACACACACACACGCACACACACACACCATGGAGTACTACTCAGCCATCAAAAGCAATGAATTAATGTCTTTTGCAGAAACTTGGATGAAGTTTATCCAAGTTTATCCTAACTGAAGTACCTCAGGAATGAAAAAACAAACACCACATATAGTTACTAATATTTAGGATCTAAACAATAGGCACACGGGCACAAAGAGATGTAAAGGATATTGGAGGGTGAGATAGGGGTGAGGAATAAGAACTTACCTATCAGGTATAATTGACACTATTCTTGTGATGGACACACTAAAAACTCCAACTTAAGCATCATATAAGGTATCTATATAACAAAACTCTTTGTACCTCCTTAATATTTTGAAATTAAAAAATAAAGTGTTGAATGTAAGACAGGAAACTATAAAAATACTGGAAGAAAATCTAGGGAAACCTCTTTTGAGAATATTGTCTAGGCAAAGAACTCATGACTAAGACCTCAAAAGCATAGGCAGCAAAAACAGAAATGGACAATCAGACTTAATTTAACTACAAAGCTTCTGCACAGCAAAAGAAATAGTCAACAGAGTGAACAGAGAACCTGTGGAATGGGAGAAAATATTTTCACACTATACATCTGACAGGGGACTAATATCCAAAATTTACAAGAACCTCAAACAACTCAACAGCAACGACAGTAACAACAAAAAAACAACCCCATTAAAAACCGGGCTAAAGATATAAATAGATTTTTTTTAAAAGAAGCTGAACAAATGGTCAAAAAGCATATGAAAAAAGTTTCAACATCACTATTAATCAGAGAAATGCAAATTAAAACCACAATGCAATGTCATCTTATACCAATCAGAATGACTATTATTAGAAAGACAAAAATACCAGGTGCTTGTGAAGAAAAGGTGAAAAGTTAACTCTTATACACTGCTGATGGGGATATAAATTAGTGTAATCTCTATGGAAAACAATATAGAGATTCCTCAAAGAACTAAAAATGCAACTACCATATGATCCAGCAATCCCACTACTGGGTATCCACTCGAAGAAAAAGAAATCAATATTTAAAAAAAGATACCTGCATCCGTATGTTTATTGCAGCACTGTTCACAATAGCAAAGATATGGCATCAATATAAATGTACACCGATGGGAGATTGGATAAAGAAAATGTGATATATATACACATACACTATTATATATAATATATTATGTGCATAGTATATACACTAATATACTATTCAGCCATAAAAAGAATGAAATCATGTCTTTTGCAGCAACATGGATAAAATTGGAGGCCATTATCTTAAGGAAAACAACCCTGACACAGTAAGACAAATACCTCATGTTCTCACTTACAAATGGGAGCTAAATAATGTGTATACATGGAAGCTGAGTGTAGAATGATGGACCATGGAGGCTCAGAGTGATGGGAGGCAGGAGGTTGTGGATGATGTGAGGTTGCTTGGTGGGTACAATGTACATTTTTCCAGTGATGGATGCTCTGAAGGCCCTGACTTCGCCACAGTGCAATGTAGCAAAATTGCACTTATATCCCATTAATACATACAAATAAGAAATAAATGAAACAAAAGAAAAAATAACCCCAAGTACAAAAGTTTAATTAGAAATATAAGTGAATAGATGTGTGCAATTAAATACTTGTATGGAATATGTCAGAAAAGAAAACCATTAAGTAAAATTAGCTTAAAAAGGGGCTAACTGATATCAGTAGATCCCTGGGGCCTATAGTGCATCTGTATCCCATGAATAAGACCTAATCTAACATCCAAGGAGACTGTAAAATTAAAATAAAACATTAAGGCTTTTAGTGTGATGTTGAGAAGACAAATAAATAAGCAGAGAGTGTCTTTAAGGAATCTTGTGAGTGTGTAACCTTGAGAACTGCAGTCTCTTGTGAAACTATTTTAACTTTCTGACAAGAACAGAAACATCTTGTTAGATTACTCCAGACCTAAATTTATGTTACTCACTTTGAAGCAACTTGTGTTCCTAGTCTTTCCAGTTATCAGTTATGTGGCTACAAATAAGTACTCATATTTGGTGTATGTTTTTGGTAGATCAATACATTTGTGATATGGTAGTCCTTTTGGGTCTCTATGCATATATTTTGATTATTAGTAAAGTTCCGTGTGCAATTAATTTTGTGAGGGTTAAATAATGTAAGACACAATCACTGTCTCTGAAAACAATACGTAAAATAACATTACAAAGCAAATAAAGAAGTTTTTGTCAGCTGCTAAGACATCACAGTGTAATGTTTCTATCTGTACCATGGAAAGATAATATTTTCATGACTTGCTTTAGAGTAAATAAATAACATGCATTTTTTTCTCAGTCTAGCATCAATTTAACTTTTAAAACATAAGTAAATTTTTTAGGATACTTTGAGGTGAACGATCAGATGAACACAAGGATATTTGTTTTTGTGTTTAGTTTTATTTATTTAATAGGAACTAGAACTTAAAATCTTATTAGAATAAGCTTTCAGTGTCTTTGAATATTTATTAAAGAATAAATTATTTCCATGCCTCCAAATATTTGATATGTTCAAATTTTATTTTAAAAATTCAGCACTTTTCACTCTCATATTTATTTATGTAAATTTACAGTCTTTCTACAGGATGTATTCTGGGAAATAATCTTAAAATGTGCATTTGAGTGCTTAAGAACTAATAGGTCAGTTGTCTCAAAGGTCTATTTTAAAATTCTTACATATTTGAAGTTATTCAGTCAGGAACATTCACTTAGAACCTGTTAAGTCTTAGTACTTGTGCTTGTTGCCAGGGATCCCCATTCATGGAAAAAGGAAGAGTCGTGGGCATTATTTATCTCTTTATTTCTTTTCATTTTTAATATATAATCAACTTTATATTTTAGATCATTTGCATTTTCAGAGTTGTATTCCTAAATCTGTGAAGTTCAGACCCATATTACTGTGTCCTAGTTTAGAGTCTTTAGATCATTACTTTCCATAATTTCATTAAAATCTAGGGAATTGCTTTGTTGCTCAATCACCTTAATTTTATTACTCTAGTTCTCTAGTTTGTTGCACTGTTTACCAAATAATGCAATAAAGGAAGGAAAGTTCATTACTGTGTTCTATAAATAATATGGTAAAATGTGAAATACAGCAATAAAAATGATCAATAGAAAAGTAATTTAATTATGAATGCCAGTACACTGTAACTATTTAGCCAACTTGACTTTGTAAAGCAAGCAGTTTTTCCGAATAATATGTGATTTTATGCACTTGAGGGAAAGTTATGTACTGAAATTTAAAGCATATTCATTTCGTTGGATGAAAAACACAAACTATCTAAAGAAATTTATTTCTGACTTTAACAATAAGTAGTATTGTTCTATGAACAAAAATGGCTAAATATGTTCAATTATTTACCTTCATCCTTTTTGGCCTATTTGAGTAATGTATATGTCACATATTTAAAATTCTGTAATTTTGGATGGTTGGAGTAGCTTGGTGATGTGTAATGAATACTGAAAATGCAATATCAAAAATAATTTGGATCATACTAATTTAGAAGATACAATTCTGCACAAAGCAGAACTTAAATTGATCTGCCCACTGATGTATGGCATTAAAGTAGTCAATGTGTACATATATATACATACATACATATTATATAATATAGCATATTATATGTAATATATCTATTTCATATATATAATATATATATATAGCAAGAGGGATATTGCATCTTCTTGAATGCTACTAATTTTTTTCAATATTTGAATTAATAGAGGAAGTATGAAATAGCAGCTGAGGTGAATTGGGTAGCCACCAACCTCTTTATCTAAGGATATTTAATTATCTTTCAACAAATTTGTTTTATAGAGGTAACATGTAAACAGAGCATCCTACTTTAAAAGTGCAAAACTTTTTTCAATCATTTTTATTTTTATATTTTGACTTTAGACACAGTAACTCCACAAATGAACAGTCCTATTTTTAGCTCCAGATTGATGGAATAAATCTTTTCAGCCTAGAAATGATGAATATATGCTAATCAAAAATAATATTTTATTTTTATCCCATGGTTGAGGTATATTCTATCAAGGAAATATATGTTGACATATGTCAAATTACTTTTATATACATACATATATACATACACATTTACATATACATATATATCATCAATGTTTTGAATCTTTCTTTCCTCTCCTTTTTTCTTTCATTCCTTCTTTCTTTAGTTGTTCAACTTGCTACTATTTTTTCAACAATAATTATATAATACTAGTTTTTCTGTTTCTACTGTGACCTAGAAACAATGGTCTTAAATAGGTAATATTTATTTACAATTGTCTTTGGAAGATTGGGGATTGAACAGACCCAGGAGCTACTATTTGTCTTAGGCTCTTGAATTAAAAAAGAGAGTGTATTTTCATTTTATTCATCAACTTTCTCCTTCAAATCCCTATCATATTTTCCTACAACAGAGACTAATGTTTGAATACTAAATATACAAGCTAAGACCCTTTTAACAGTTGATAAAAGAGCTCTTTTTCAAAGGAAGTGCATTTTAAAGTAAAGTGTATATATATTTAAGAGTATTTATACCTTAAAATATTTAAAAAGCATTCTGTGCTCTATGAAGATGTCTTTAATCTGTTGCTGAGAAACTCTGGGGACTTTTTGTCTGTGGAACATTTTTAGTATCTCTTGTCTTTTTTATACAAATAATTTCAACATCCACATGTCTATTATGGTTTTACAGATAGACAGAGCCAATAAGATACATCAATATAGATAGATAAATGAGAGAGGATTTATAAAGGGAATCAGTTCATATGATCACAGAGCTTAGAAGTCCTACAATAGGCCATCTGCAAACCAGAAAGCCAAGGAAGACAGTAGCATGGTTCAATACAAGTTTGAAGACATCAAAACCAGGGAAGCCAATGTGTAACTCTCAATTCAATCCAAAGGCCCAAGAACCTGGGGCAGTGCATGTCCCAAAGTCCAAAAACCACAGAACTTTGAATTCTGATGTCATAGGCCAGGGGAAGAAGATTGTCCCAGCTCCAGAAAAGTGAAATAAAATTAACCTTCCCCCTGCCTTTTTGTTGTATTCAGGTCCTCAGATGATTAGATGGCTCCCACTGATATTGATTGAGGGTAGGTCTTCCTTATGTAGTCCACTGAATCAAATACCAATGTCTTCTGGAAACATCCTCACAGGTACACCCAGAAATAATCCTTTACCAACTATCTGCCTATCTTTATTCCAATCAAGGTAACAGATATCATTAACCATGACAACTTGTAATGAGTCAAGTTACATCACTTGTATATTTTTTTTATAGTTTATGGCTATGTCTACAAACATGCTATCTGGTTATTAGATTAAAATGTGATACATAACAGTAAAACTAAATCACTTCTCCAAGGGATAATATCTACTTAGAGTTGAAGCTAAAACATATTTCTTGACATCCAGGAACCTTATTGTTGAATGTTCTTCCTTCTGTACTATGCTGCTTATTGTTCTTATCATTTTTGTGCATTCTGTTTAACAACTCAACAAAACCCATTTTTAAAATAGCATTTGAAACTAGATTAACTTCCACTTTGAGTTGAATTAACTTTTTGTACTATATGAGACATTAATTTCAACATATGTATAATTTATTTTAAAGTTTTTAGCATCAGATAAATGATCAATTGTAATTATTGAGCACTTTTACATGTGAAATTTGGCACCAAAGTTCTGTAGATAGGATATAAAATATATAAATGACAAGATCTATGACCCCATGAAACTTGCAATCTAAAAAGAGATTTAGTATGCATGGAAAAGTACCTATATATTATAACATTAAATGTAAAACCATTGATATATGCAAACTATTAAAAAAGTATCCAAATTTTTTACAGCTCTTTCATTCAATTAACACCTTTAGGTCTTTACCATGTCTTAGAAACTATGTTAGTGATTTAAGATAAAATAGTAAACAAGTTGAATATGGCACTTTTATCTAAGGAGTTTACCATCCAGAAAAGACCAAACAAAAAATAATCTTTACAAAAAAGAGTGATGAGAAAGAATACTTAATATTCTGTGAGAGTACTAGTATGGATAGCCAACCTGTTCAGAGGGAGTCAGGGAAGCCTTCCCATAGGAAAAATAGTTTAAATATAATATCTTCTGTGAATAGATTTTTTTCAGTCAAAATGTTATATAAAAAAAGAACAGTATATAGAAAGTCCTGAAATCAAGAAAGAAAGGGATAGAAACATGGCTGCAACATAGAGTAGGCAGAAGGAATCTGGGGATACCTTTAGAAAAAAAGAAAGTAAAGTGAAACATTTAAGTGCTTAAATATTAGTATCCAACAAACTTGGGTTTGAATCCTTAATTCAAAACAAAATAGATATGCATCAGAAAATAAAATTTTTAGTCTTTTTCTAAAGCACAGTTGTTTTTATATGCAAAACTGAGACAGTAATATCCCCATATAGGTTTGTTGTGAGAATTAAATAATACATTGGATTCAAAGGGGCACATAAATAGTAAACAGCCAATAAAAGATAGCTGTTACTATTAAAGGATTTCTCCTCTCTATTATTGGGAATGTGTCCTACAACATTCCAAAATAAATTGAGATAGTTTTTCTTTTGTTTTCATCAGACTTTCACAATTGATGGTTGTCACTACTGATAATAGTAATCAATATCATATTTAGAGCATACTTTATAGTCATATTTGCCATGCTTAAGATCATTTCCACTGATTTATTGAAGGAAATATTAGGTCCTACTGATGTGGATCATATTTGATAAGAATGTCTACAAATGTTTATGTTTAAATAAAGATAATATACATGGTGGGTGAGAAAATGGATTTTGGAATCAATCTTAGGTTGAATCTCAGATTCCCCACTTACTAGTTTACTTTCTTCTGCTGTAAAATATGGATAATAAAGGCACTTGTCTCTTAGGATAGTCGTGTAAATTAAATGAGATAATAAATGCAAAGTCCTTACTAGAGTCTATGGCATACAATAAATACTTAATATATTATTTTTATTACCATGAAAAAGAATGACTTTACACAAATACATGGACAGGCGAATGCTATTATTTGAGCCATCTCTGAGCTGCTCAGTATGACCCCCAGGCAGAATCTGCTTATGAGCCACAAATCAGTAGTTTAAAGAGAAATTATTTATAGGCAAGAAATAATCTCCACCAATCAGAACTCATAAATGTCAGTATCCTAAGGGAAATTATAGTCCCTATAAGACCTGGGGAGTCAGCTAGACTGCTGAGGTTTTCACCATTTGTGGAGTGCATATGAAACCAGAAGAGAACATAGATATGAAACATTTATAATTTGGCATCCAAAGATTAAAATCCTGATGTTTCAGCACACTTACTAATGATAAGTAAAGTAGCTGATAGTGAACCATAGACCTACTCCATCCCACTCTTTTATCAGTCACCTGGATGAAAATCTAGATGACAGATTGGTCAAATCAGCAAATTAAGCAAAAACAATATCACACAGTGGTTAAGAGTATGAGTTTGGAGTTAGTCAGGTGTAGGTTTAGGTTCCTTTAATCCTTAAAACTATCCCCTACTGGGGGATGAAAATTGTGGTTATGTCTATTATTACCTGTGTGACTTCAGGCAAGCCACTTAATTTCATTCGTAAAATGGAGATTAAACATAGCAGCCACTTAATAGATTTGTTGGGAAGATTACATAAAACCCCAGGTGAAGGCACTTGTTCTTGTGCCTGGCATCACATATTAAACATTCAATAAAAAAAAAGACACTCGAATGTTTATAGTAGCACAATTCACAATTGCAAAGATGTGGAAACAACCCAAGAGTCCATCAATAGATGACTGGATTAATAAAATGTGGTATATGTATACCATGGAGTACTATTCAGCTTTAAGAAACAATGGTGATATAGCACCTCTTGTATTCTCCTTGATAGAGCTGGAACACATTCTACTAAGTGAAGTATCCCAAGAATGGAAAGACAAGCACCACATGTACTCACCATCAAATTGGTATTAAGTGATCAACACATAAGTGCACATATAAGAATAACATCTATTGGATGGGCGGGGGGAGAGGAGGGAGGAAGGGATGGGTATATGCATATACAAAGAGTGCAATGTGCACCACCCGAAGAATGGACATATTTGAAACTCAGACTTAGGGAGGGGGGCAAGAGCAACATACGTAACCTAAACATCTGTACCCCCTTAATATGCTGAAATTAAAAAAACTAATAATAAATTAAAAAACAAACAAACAAATATAGCATGTTCTCACTCATATGTGGGAACTAAAAATGTGTATCTCCTGGAAGTAGAGAGTTAGAATGGTGGTGACCAGAGACTGGGAAAAAAAGAGGAGAGAGAGGAATGAAGAGAAGTTGGTTAATGGGTACGAAAATACAATTAGATAGAAGTAGTATTTGATAGCACAGTAGGGAAATTATAGTTAACAATAATGTATTATATATTTAAAAATAACTAGCAGAATAATTGTAATGTTACCAACACAAAGAAAAGATAAATTTTTGCCCTGATTTGATCATTACATACTCTATATAGGTATCAAAATATCACATGTACCCCCAAAATATGTACAACTATTATATGTCAATAAAAAAATAAAACAAAACCCAAAAGTTCTTAAAATCAGCTACAGAGAAGTCAATACTAGCATTTTTGGTGAATATTTTCCAACAAATAATTGGTATATATCCAATTATCTATTATAATATAGCAGGTCAACTTATTTAAAAATGAAAATGTACATTTTAAATATAAATCAACTTGTATGGGTCACCAAGAAATTATTATAATTAAAGTTAGCTACTTTTTATAAATTTCTTATTACCATGTAGAGTGTTTTATAAGTCCTCTTTTGAGAATATAACAGCTACAATTATTATAACTATTTTTGTGATCGAAATCAGGTGACCATTGGCAGCTACTCTGCAATGTGCTGGAAATAGTGTGCTAGAGTAGGCCTCAGGTAGATTAAACCTGCATGTGGCAATGGGATGACTATCTATTTAGATACGTATCTTTTAAAAAATTAAATAAATAATATCTATGATTTTTGACAAAAGCAAAAAAAATTATCCTCTCTCTCTCTCTCTCTCTCTCTCTCACACACACACACACACACACGCACACACACACACACACACACAAATCTAGCTTTATGGTTGGTATAGAAGAATCTAAATAAATTAAATTGTCCATGGTCCTTACTATTTGTTACTTTGGGAGAGGTAGGAAGGAAATAGAATCAAGAAAGGAGAAGAGACAGAGAAAAAAGGGATAGAAAAATTGAAAATGCTGTGAAGAAAGGTGATGGCTCTCAGTAGTAGGGAGAGAATATAAAACTAATAAAAGAACCCAGGTGTTATATCCTGTTCAATTCAGGAATCCATCCCATCCTTGCCTGATTCACCTGCTCCATGCTCATCTCATCATAGAGAACAGATAGCAGATGGTCCAGGCTGAAATGTAAAAGTTATGAATTCATAAACCTATATGGGGAAATTGAAATCAGTAAAGCTCTAAATATAATTCTTTAAAGAACTGGCTGTTGAAATGGTTTAATGTTCATGTCTTTGTATCTTGCTAAGACTTCCGTTGAACTCTGAATAATGGAAATTTAGCAACTCCAATGTTTTTATCAATAATAATAAAAAAAACTCAATTGGTTAACTTTGTAAAGCAAAACAGAATACCAAGAAATGGTTATTATTTCCTATGTCTATACAGCATTTCAGATTCCCACATCAGGACTGTTTGTATAACCACATGATAATATAGACAAGACAACTCGATCTGAAAGATGCCAACAATTAACGCTACACTCAGTTTCTAGTAAAACACAAAGTCAACATTAGCATGACTTACCAAATCAACTTTCTTTAGACAATATGGCATGCTAATCACGTGAGACAATCAGCAACATTGTGTTTTAATTTTCTATTTTATTCCTATACCAGAAGTTCTTCGAGCATGTGGGGAAAGACATTCATATAAAAGTTGGGGAACAGCAAAAATAACTATAAAAATCAATGATTTCCAATGACTTACTAAGGGAATTTTTCATCACTTTTCAATTTACTGCAATGTTAAAGTAAGATTCATTTAATATATTGTGAAATCAGAGTATCGAACGGGGGTTGGAAAATGGCGGATTAGGGGAGACCTCCTGGCTCTCTGCTCCCAGAGTGGGAGGTGAAGAACACGGACACCCACACGCGAGTGAGGCACTCTCCCACAGGATCAGCTTCGTGAATCTACAAAGAAGCAGCGAGGGACAAGCAGCGCCGCAGATAAAGTAAGGAGAACTGGAAAAACACCCGCAAATACCGGAGAGTGTGGGACAAAGGGAAGTTCAGTGCGGGTCAGCCGCGCCCGCGGCGGGCTGGCCCGGGCAGAGAGATCTGACTCACAGGAAGGCGACTATTCCTTCACCAAACCCCACTCCCACGCAGGCAGGGAAGTGCCAGAAGTCGGAGCGAAGCGGTAGCACAGACTGCCGAGCGGTGGGGAGCCGAGACAGGAGCGGGTCCATCGTGAATGCGCCGGAGCGCGGCGCTGGGGCAGCAGCGGAGGGGAGGGGCTGTTCGGAGCGGGCGCCCCGCGGATCCGAGGCCGCCCGAGCCCACAGGGGAGAGTTTGGAGGCAACGTCTCGCCACGGGAGACCGCCAGGACTAGATCGCGGTAGGGGAACTCCATAAAAGAGGCTCTTCCCACAGAAATCACTGAAAGTTCGGTGGATATTGGGAGGGAAACAGCACAGAGTCCTCCCGCGGAGGATGGCGGACACCGTGGCGGCTCTGGGAGGCTTCGCTGCCGACTCCGGACGCCTTACCGGGCAGTCAGCTTCAGCGCTGACTAGCAGAAGGTGGACAGCCGAAATTCTGGGAACCCAAAGCCTGTGACCGCGGGGACTTGTTGCCTGGGCACCAGCCTGAGTCATAGCTGCTGACGCTGCGGCAGAGCTGGTCGAGCCCCAGGAGGAGAATACCGCACGCAGCCGCTTTTTTTTTTTTCTTTTTCTCCCCCAATCTGTGGACAATCTGTCCCAACCGCGGAATCAAGCCCCACCTCCGTTAGGGCGGAAAAGGGGGAAAGAGCAACACTTACGCCGAGTTTCCAGGCAGTCTCTGGCGGCCCTGTTCCATTCAGTCCCTGGAGAGACCGCTGGTAGAATGGTGATCCGGGACATATAAGTTCCCCTCTGCCAGGCGACTCGACCTCCGCACCAAGACACTGTGCTAAAGGGCCGGCCTCTGTCACTAGGCGGAGTAAAGGAGCCGCTTTTTTCTTTTTTTTTTTTTTTATGTTTTGTGTAGAGCTTTGATCCCAGACGACATAACCAGACCCTCCACCAGGCGACTCGACCCCTCCACACGCATAGCGCCAAAGGGCCTGCCTCTGCCCTCAGGCGGAGTAAAGGGGTCGCTTTTGGTGGGTTTTTTTTTTTCTCTTTTTTACTTTATGTCTTTCCTCTTTTCCTTTCTTCTTTTTTTCTCTTTTTTCTTTTCTTTTTTCTTTTTTTCTATACACATATTTCTCTTAATTCTTACTCATTATTTTATTTTATTTTTTTGCGTGTGTGTGTATATATATATATATATATACACACATTTCTCTTCTTTCCTTCTCTTTCCCTTCTTCCTCCTTTTTACCCTCTTTCTATGAGTGTGTATGTGTGTGAGTGTATATCTGAAACCCACGACCGCAGGAGCCCTACTGTTGAATCTCCACAGTGGGGCTATTTTGCACCGAAGAGACAGCACGCACCC
>CAUYSK010048883.1:0-18392 GCA_963575035.1 Avahi laniger | reverse complement strand
AAAGCAAATTGATAAAATAAATTAAAACATTCATTTGGAAACTTTGGCATGTTCATGTAGGATCTAACTTTTTAATTAAGTAATTGAGAAAGGATTAAGGGAATAAGAATAGGAAAGACATATAGTAACTAAAAAGAAAATTTGAAATGTGTGAAATTTCAACTTACTTGTTCTAATGTCAAGGTCTTATTGAGCAAGAAATTAAAAATAAACATTTTCCTAAGTGAAGTATCTCAGGAATGGAAAAACAAATACCACATATTCTCACTTATAAGTGGGAGCTAAATGAGGAGCTAAATATATAAAGTGGTGTCATAGACATCGAAAACGAAGAAGGGGGAAGGATGGGAGGGAGATGAGGGATAAAAATGTACCTCTCAGGTACCGTGCACACTATTCTGGTGTTGGTTATGCTGAAAGCCCTGACTTCAGCATTATACAATTCATTCATGTAACCAAAACCCTTGTACCTCCTAAATCTATTGAAATAGAACAAACAAACATTGGGCCTTGGATAATGAAAGTGTATCTTTCTAAGAATGCCTCCTGTGGTTGAACAAGGAAGTGTGCCTAGGTAAAAGGAAACATTTCTATGAGTAGAAATAAAACTATATTCAGCCTAAGCCCAGGACTGCTATGGACTTACAGAATTTTTGAACTTGAAAACCCAGGGAGATCCTCTCTTCTGTATCTATACACACAATTAAATCAGTGAGTAGGTGTCATAGAGCTTTTGGGCATAATACATTGCAATAAATATTCCCATGAAAAACAAGCACATTCGCGCTAAGGAATGAGGAAGTCATTTCCCAATGCCCTGAACAATGTAATATTATCAAGACAAATTTTCTTTTCACTCTAAAACAGCACTAGCTCTCTGATAAAAACAATCCAAGAAAATACCTGAGAATTTTTTCAGTGTTGTCTCATTGCTATAGACATAACCTATCTGACCTGTGTAATAGAAACCGCTACAGAAGTTAATGATTAAAGATCTGTATTTTTTTAAAATATATTCAATAGAGACTTTAATGTATGTAAAAAATCTGTAATTAGTTAAAATATCACCGATGATCCTAGACTGAATGAGTTTTTTAGTCCAAAAAGCCTGAAAACCTCCGTGATTCCATGCCCCAGTCATTGTTCATTTCATTTACTTGTCCAGTTTTCAAGTCTAACCTGCTTGTTAAACAATATTTTTTTATTTCAAGAGGTATGTGATGAACTGTTACAAGCCTAAGGTTGTGATTAGACAGAACCTGGCTGCAGGCTTTGGTTTCACCAAATACCTGGTCTCAGTGACATCAAACCACAATGAACTAGATTTTCTTTAGAAAAAAAAAATTATAAGGCTGAAAATGATGACATGAGGAGGGTCAAATACATAACACATATTTTCCTACCTGAACTTTCAATCAACAGAGAAATAAATTGAATGGAGACAAAAATATCTCCTTTCTTATTGATAAAACTTATCTTCATGATTGTGACTTATGTCTGTGAGCAAGTTGATGGCACTCCTCACATGAACCCCCTGGAATAGACAGATTTATCCACTATGCATTTTATTAAGCCTCTGGCAATGAACACAGTAGATCATGTGCTGTATGCTAGGACTTCACTCTTAAAAATGAAGAACTGTCCAACTCAAGCATGCCCAACTTTACCAAAGAAATCGTTCCATCCTCCCTGGTGACAAGAGAGTAAGAGAGCAAGACAGATCATAAGAATCACAGAAACAGATGTTCCTCCAGAAGACAGGAAATGTCAGGAGTGGGAAAAAAGTGCCCCTTACCCCAATATTTTAAAATAGAGTTTTAAATTTTAAAATAAATAAGATGCCCTTGGAACATAGTAAATTTTCGACAAATATCAAGCATTATTATTTGGCATAGGATTAGTGTCTTTTATTCTACATTTCTTCTTTAATAAAACATTTCTTTGACAATGCCTAAAGTAGTGAATGCTATAAAATAAGTGCTTGTTAAATTTGGGGAATATAAGATTACATGTGTTCTGCTTTCAATTTTTTGGATATATTTTTCTCATTAGCATTTGTAAACACTCACCCCACCAAAGGAAACTTCTAATAATACACACAATATGAAACTTACACAGCAAAGTCTTACACTTACATGCTTGTGAGAAAATGATGAAATAGATACTGTTATATCTGTCACACACACACTGTGAGTAGGAGTTGTAATTATTTCTGGAATGCAATTTACAATTCATATAAAGAGCTTTTTAAAATGATTTCAACTATTTTGACTTGATAATTGTACCTATGGGAAAATATCTAAAGAAATAACAAGATATGAAAGTCATTATAAACCATAATTTTCATCTCAGTAATATTTAGAACACTAAAAAATGAAGAACAACAATTATTTGACAATATGAAGAATGATCAAACTATTCTGGTATACTTTTTATGTAGCAATAAAAATCATTCTAGTGAAGAATTTTTTATTAGTAGAAGAAATATTCATAAAGTGAAAAACAAGTTAATAAAATTATATATTCAATCATTTAATAAAGTAAATTCTATATTTCCTAAGTACCAAATACTGGGCTATTTTCTGGAAATATTATGGTTTACAAAATATAAAAGATTGCTAATCTCACAGAATGGAGCAGGGGCAAAGACCAATAACAAATAAAACAAAAAGTAGATAATTGTAAATTGTGATGCTATAAAGGTAAACTGTGAGAGATTTCCATTTCCAACAAGATGATTGTTAAATGTCCCTAACATCATCCACATAAATGAAACAATCAGATACTGGATAAGGCATTCAATCTTGCAGTTGAGCTGTTATGAAAGGAAGGAGTCTGTGGTTCTCTAAAGAAAAAAGAAAGCATGAACAGGAAGGTGAGGGCAAAGTCAGATTTTGCTTTAAAGTCTCTCTCTGACTCTGGAGTCCTTGAGGTTCCCAATTACGGATTTAAGGGATGGAAGGTTCCAAAGGTAATGTCTGAGACCTCACTAAGGAGGCGCATTTCCAAAAGCAAACAAATACCCAATACAAAGATCTAAACAGTCTATAATCTCTGAGAAGTACAATTTTCTATATAGAAAAATATAGGTAAATTTCCGCTTTGGGATTTAGGGAAAGAAAAAATTATGTGTGTGTGTGTGTGTGTGTGTGTGTGTGTGTGTGTATCTCAGAGAATTCAAAATTATAAGCTGCTTCTCACATGAAGTTTATCTCATATTTCCTGGAAAAAAAATAGAAGACATAGAAGAAACTTCCTTGATTTTTATCTCCATAAATTCTACGAGTTAGTTGTGTGGTTTGAAAAACCTACAGCAGAAAATTTAATTTAATGTTGTCCAGGTTGGTGGTGAGAATGGCTGAAACACCAACACACACCAACACACACACACACAAAAAAATCCTCTCTGAAAAAAACCAAAATTTACCATAAGGAAAATTCCAAGAAACATAAAGAACATCCAGCCCACTCCCCAAACAAAAGGGATTGGGTTGGCATCTTGAGTCAGAGTCAGAAGAAAGAGTAAACAGAAGAAACACCCTCCCAGAGTCTTCAAATATTAAAATTATCCAATATAAAATATAAAACAATTACCGGCCTGAGCAAGAGCAAGACCCCATTGCTACAAAAAGAAAAAAAAAAAAAAAGAAAGAAAGAAAAATTAGCCAGGCACAGTGGCATGTGCCTGTAGTTCCAGCTATTTGGGAGGCTAAGGCAGGAGAATTCCTTGAGCCCAGAAGTTGGAGATTGTAGTGAGCTTTGATGATGCCACTGCACTCTAGCTGGGATGATAGAGTGGGACATTGTCTCAAAAATATATATATAATGTATATATATATGTGTGTGTATATATATACACACACACACAAAAAGAATCCATTTACTTAATAAATCATTGTGTTGTACATGATAAATATATATAATTTCATTTTTCAATTAAAAATAATTAAAATAAATAATGTACATTTAAAGAAATAAATGATAAGCTTCAAGTGCAATAAGGGAATAAGAAACTATAAAGAAAACCAAAAATATCCAACAAAAACTATATGGAATTTCTAGAAATGAAAAAATAGAATTAACTTAAGACTAAAAATAATTTAAGCCTCAGATCTAAAAAACCTGCTCAAAATCCTGCAATGGTTCCACATCATTTATAGCAGAGGCAAACTTCTTACAGTGGCCCTACATAATCTGACATTTTTTACCCATCTGCCCTCATCTTCTTCCATATCCCTCAGAATTTGTTCCTGCCACATGGGTTCTTTGCTGCTTGGGGGAATACCTCTCAATGTTCCTGTCATAGGGCCTTTTTTCAGGCTATTCCTTCAGCCTGAAGTGCTCTTCCTCTAGATAGCAACATGCAAACTCTTGACTTCCCAAAATACTTTGTCCAGGTGTTCACTGAGGACCTTTTTTAACTATCGTATTTAAAATTGTAATATGTCCCCAACACCTATCATTCTGACACCCCCTCCCTATTCTACATTTTTTTTCATAAAAATTATCGACTCATACTATTAATATATAATTTACACTTTATGTGAGTTGTCAGTCTACCACGTAAGAATGTGATCTCCCTAAAGGCATAATCTTTTTATCTATTTCCCAAGTCCCTAATTCCTGCATAAACTAGACGACCAATAACTATGATTGGAAAGAGTGACTTCAGCAAATGTGCAGAAATTTTGCTGAAAAAAATCAAGGAATTTCTTTCTAATATCTTTCATTTTCTGCCATGTCTATTGATAGGAAATTTGGGGGAAAAAGTGAAGTTTAAGAAGAAAGAAAAAAAAGCACACATTTTTTATAAAGTGAAATTGCTTAGTGAACATAGCTGAACAGAAGGCCATTGTGGATTAAGCATTTGAGGTTTTTTATTTGAATCTGAAGTAAAAATATTTAGCCCTGCTTGATGAAATTTTCTCCAAAACTATTTAGCTCCTAAGTACACATGTAAAAAAAGAAAATTGTCACGTTGAAGTCAGTCTGGAGTTGGGGTTTGGGCAGACAAGTACAACAAAGAGAGATGGTGAAGGGAATCAAGAGTGCCCATCAGGAATAACTATAATGGCAGCCAAAATTTGGACAGCAATGAGTCAAGAGTCGAAGGCCAGACTATGGGAGGGATGGACAGTGAGAAAAGGATGAAGTCAAAAGACAGGAGATAATATCACAACCGTATAGTCAAATGCTCTTGGGTGTATGCTCAAACACACATTAAATACCATAAGGAATTGCACAAAATATTAGCTGTAATTTACCCTTAAATAGTAAAACTCTAAAGATGTGTGAGCCTATGTGTTGGTGCGTGCATGGTTGTAAGTGTATGCGTGGTGTTGCATTTTTTTCCCTTGTGCTTATATTCAAAATAGTTGACAATAATATATTAAATAATTTATTATTAAAGGCAAATTGTCTTTTTCTTACAAAAAATAAAATACTCTTTATATATTAGCAATAAACAATTGGAATTTGGGATTAAAATACAATACTATTTATATTAGCATCCCCAAAATAAAACAGGTATAAATTTAGCAAAATATGTACAAGATCTTTGTAAGGAAAACTACAAAACTATGACAAATCAAAGAATGAAATAAATGGAGTGATATTTGATGTTCATAAATAGGAAGATTCAATATTACCAACATGTCAGTTCTTCTCAACTTAATCTATAGATTCAACAAAATCCCAGTAAAATTCCTGAGTAATTTTGTAGATGCGAAGAAACTTAATATATAGAGTATATATGGAGAAGCAAATAACCCACAATAGCCAACACAAAATTGAAGGGGAGAAACAAATCAGATAATTAACACTATCTAACTACAAAACTTACTATAAAGCTACAGTTATCAGGACAGCATGGTACTGGAGAGAGAATCGACAAAAAGACCAATGGAAGAGAGTGGACAGCCCAGAAACAGACTCACACAATACAATCAATAGATCTTTGACAAAGGAGCAAAGGCAATAAAACAGAGCAAATATAATCTTTTCAAAGAATAGTATAGGACAACTGCACCACACATAAAAAACTAGACACAGATTTTATATCCTTCACAAAAATTAACTCAAATGAATCATAGATGTAAATGTAAAATGCAAAATTATAAAATAGAAAATAACAGGGGAAAATCTAGATGACCGTGAGTTTGGTGATGACTTCAGATACAGTATCGAAGCCATGTTCCATGAAAAAAAAAATTGATTGGTTGGGCTTCATTAAAAGCTTCTGCTCTGCAAAAAGACACTGTAAAGAGAATGAAATGACAAACCACAAACTGGGAGAAAATATTTGCAAAGACATATCTGATAAAGAACTATTATCCAAATATTTAAAGAATGCTTGAAACTCAACACAAATAATTTGATTAAAAAATGGACAAAAGTACTAAACAGACACCTCATCAAAGAAAATATTCAAATGAAAAATAAGCATATGAAAAGATACTTAAGTCACTAGCAATGAAATACTACTACACACCTATTAGGATGGTGAAAATCTGAAATTCTGACACTACAAAATGTTAGCAAGGATGTGGAGCAACAGAATATCTCATTGCTTATTGGAGGAAATTTAAAATGGTACAGCTACTTTAGAAGACAGTTTGGCAATTTTTTATAAAACTAAATAATCTTGTTTTCTGAGCCAGCAATAGTGTTCTGGTATTTATACATATTAGTTACAAACTTATGTCCACGCTCAGATCTGCACTCTGATGTTTATTGCAGCTTTACTCATAATTGCTAAGACTTGGAAGCAAGCAAGATATCCTTCAGTAGTTGAATGGGTAAACTATGTTACATCCAAACAATGGAATCTTACTGAACGCTAAAAAGAAATGATCCATCAAGCTGTGAAAAGTCTTGGGTGAACCTTAAATGCATGTTAATAAATGAAAGATTGTAGCCCATCTGAAAGTCTAAATACTGTATGATTCCAAATGCAGTAATATATGACATTCTGGAAAGGCAAAACTACGAAGATAATAAAGAGTTCAGTGGTTGTCAGGGATTGGAGATACAGTGATGAACAGGTGGAGCACAGAGAATTTTTAGGACATTAAAACTATTCTGTAGGATACTGTAATGGTAGAAACATTTCCCAAAACCCTTAGAATGTACAACAGCAAGAGTGAACCCTAATGTGAACTGGTGATAATGATGTACCAATGTAGATCCATCAGTTGTCACAGTGTATCCCTCTGACGCAGTAAATTGATAGTGAGGGGGGCTGTCTATGTGGGAGGGGTCCGGAGTATATAGGAGTTCTCTAGGTTTGCTGCTCAACTTTTCCATGAACCTAAGTCTGCTCTAAAAATGAAGTCTTTTTTAAAAAAATGAAATAAAATATCTAATTTAATTTGGTATAGCATTCCTACTGCTTTACAGTCCCACTGTGCTAAATATATGTATAATGTGATTTGATCATTTTTATTTATAAGTCTTCCCACTTATCTTGACATCTAAGAAGCAAAAGTAACTTTAGACTCAACCTCAAATATTCAGTTTCCAAAAATACTTAGTGCCAATTACCATTTAATGCTCCAAACTACCAAAAAAAAAAAAAAAACCCCAATGTAAGCAAAGTTTTACCCTTTTCCACTTCTACCTTCTACCATTTCTTTCTTCTATCTTCTCCTTAAATAGTAAAGTGATTCATGATAGTTTTACTTTGAAGTTTCAATTTTAACTTAAACAACATTAAAATAACTAAGGTAAATATATAATATACAGTAGTATATTTATACAAAATAACATGTAGTATTATTTCTTTTTCTTCCAAATATTTTAAACCAATGGTTCTCTATTTTTTTCTGTTTAAGCATTACAAAACGTTATTCAGAAGCCAGTCTTTTCTATCACTTTCTTTGTACATTTCTCATGATATTTTAATATACTGATTATAACTGGAACTCATGCCCCAGTCCATTACTGAGGACATTATTGCTATTGCCATTTCAACAAGTTTTGCTTGTTTTTTAATTTCTGCACAAATGTGTTGTCCATGAAAACCTTGCCAATGAACTTCTTAACTGGAGGTGGGGGGAAGCATGCTTAAATACTTGCAGACTAGAAAGGGAGTATAAATTCTTCTGAATTATATGCCATATGCCAAGGTCTTTATTTATAAGTATGCTCAGAAAAGGATTTATTAACTTCACAAAGCTATAAAAACTTTCATCAGTTACAGTCCTGACTGCACAGTAGCGAAAATGTGATCAGGATGGTGAGACATGAACGTTTCTCATATTTGCTTGCGGTCATTCTGAAGATATATTCTACTTTGTTTATTTCACAGAAGTCAATTTGCATCATCAAAAGAATGTATATGATAATTAAACAGCTCTATACATCATTATATCTTCTACTATCACTTTGAATTATGAACAAAATCTTACAATAGTAAAATTTAAAAAATGGAGAGAAGAAATGTTCTGTACTTTTGATGGACCCAGATGTTTCTTGGCAAGATTAGGGATAATTCAATTATTAATTTATTCATTGTGTGCCTAACATTTTGGAACTTACGTCTAATGTTTTGGAGACTATAAAAAATATAAAGACATAATACCTGACCTTGAGAGGTTCACAATCTAATTGGAAAAGCAGGAATGTAAAAGTTGTTTAATAAAATATCCAAAACAAGTAAGTATAGACCACAATGATTACACATAAAAAAAACCATGAAAGATAAAAGGATTATGAATAAAGGAAAGATGGAGATTTAGGGCAGAGAGACATGACAAAGCACCAGTCAAGTGTGGTGTTCAGGAAATACAGAATAATTTCACAGAGGTGGAATTTGTGTGTCATGAAAAAGAAAGCTGAGAAATAGATGTTTGTAAGGTACAGATTATAAAGGGACTTAAGCTTCAAATTGAGAGCTCTATTCCAGGTAACAGGAAGTTTTTGGATGATTTTAAGCAAAGTAGAGCTTATGCATTTTAAAGTATCTATTTTAAAGAGATACTGCTTTAGGAAATTTGAAGAATGATTTGATAGGGCACTAAGTCGTTATAGGATGATTTCAATTTTTTCCATTTTCAAGAGACTCTGCATAAAAACAATGACAAATTGCAAACATCTAAGGTGGTGTAATTGCTAGCTTAATGTTTAATACTAAATTTGTTGTTGAATAAAGAATAAATTTGACCAATAAATCATTCAATAGCCAATTTGAAAATAAAGTTTATACTCATGTTAATATTATATTATTGAGTGTTTTCAAAATTAGTAAGAAAAATTAGTTTATTTGATAGGGTCTAGCGTCTTAAATTTCAGGAATTTTTGATCAGGAGTTATGCTGCACATCCATGTACATATTCCACTGGCTCAGATATTACTTTAGCTTACTGTATAACAAATCATAATTGTATGAAGAAGTTTGAAAGGACTGAAAAATCCATTGCCAGAACACAGAACATGCAACAGGTTTGTCATTATCTTTCTCTTTTACTGATCACATGATGTTCATTTAATCCCTTATACTTGTTTTCCATGAGACTATCCCTTCACTGTAACAGTGTAAGTCAAGGGGGAGAAAAACTACATGAGAAAAGATGTATTCCTGAAAACAAAGGACATCTATTTATTCCTTCCTTCCCCTGCACCTCCTATCATCTTAATGTTAGGTTTATATTTGTATGACCTATACAATAAAACTCCATTTTTTTTCTATTTTCAAATTCCTTACATCTTATATTTGTTTAACTTTGCTGCCCAAGTCCTCTAGATAATTATAATTTTCTCCTACAAATTTTTCATCTCTGTCGTAAAGCACTTGAACAGCATCAGCCTCACTCATTTAATCGGCTAGAACCTTAGGACCTTGGCATCCAATCTTACATGTGAATGCTGCTGCTTGTCCTAACAAGGCCCTGGGAGGATCAACTTATTGGGTGTGTTTTGTTAGATTCAGCCCTTGAGATTTCTTCTAAATAAGGATAGAAAAAGAGGGGAAAAGAATGTGATGTTCCTATAGTTCTGGTAAGCGTGGTCCAACACTTTCAATTTTCTTTCTAATGAAGAAACGTTAAGCTTAATGAGAAGGTTATCTCTACGATAATTTTACTCTCGATGCGAAATGACTCTGTTAGTATTGGAAATCTCTTTACTAAAACTGGTGCTCCTCTTGATAAGGAAGACCCCCATCTATTACCTGGCACATCCACCCCCTGAGATACCCACCCCTTGGAAGACCCTCATCTACATAATACTAACCTGCTACTTGGCACATCAACATAGTACTAACCTATTACCTGGTATATCAACTAACCTATTACCTGGCAATCAACATAATACTAACCTATTACCTGGCACATTAGCCACCTAAGACCCCACCCCTCGGACCACCCCAACCTAATAAAATTGGGAAAAATCAGGTAGACGTGTATCAGAATTTGGTGGCGAGACCCCTCTGAGCCCACCAGTGAATAAGCTCCGACTCTCCTTGTGCAGCTCGGTTTGTCCTCGGAACCACGTGCTGTAACACTTGCAATAACACTCTCAGATTAGATTCTCAGATTAGCTACTCTCAGTTTTGCTTTTGTTATTGCCTGAATAACTTTACATAATTTTAAATATAACGAAAATCTGTATAAAACCAGCAACCAGTGTTTGAACATTTGGGGTCATATTTACAAATATTTGAGCTCATATTCCTTTGCCTAATAGCATATATCTTTGCTAGTTCAAATGTTCAATTCCGTTCTTAGTTTTCTCAAGGTCCTCATGTTCTTAATCTGTTAAAATTCCAAAACTAGAAATATTTTTAAAAATTATTAATGATGGCATAAAAAAATTACTTCTCAGAAATTTATGTTGATTTGTAGAAACCTGACAAAAAGCCATATTATATATAATTATTCAAATATGGCACTAAATTCTGTAATATTTTGATTAATCAATCATCATTTACCTTTATCTGTGGTAGGTAAAAATCTGTATTCCTTAAATTTACAGTTTCTCTCTTCCTCCAAATATCATTGTATATTGACTTGCTTTTTAGAATATGAGCTGAGATTATTTCATCAGAAGTAGTTGTTGTTGTAACTAGCTGAATGCTTTCAGCAACACTTGCTGTTTTCATATGTTCTTAACAATGTCCAAGAAAATAGAAAAGTAGTCATTATTATTCCCCTAAACAATATTTTGATATAAAAGTTAATCATATGTGAAGATAAATTTTCTTTTACTTTTCTATTCTTTAGTGTCACACCTAATTCAATTCACCTCTGTTTAAATGAAAACTAGTTAAAGAAGAACATCCACAGAGGATTATAAGAGCATATTAAATGTGGCAATGATGAGAGTGGCTATAGGAGGAATTCTCATTATGACAATAATTTTGTGAAACTAGAAGTAAAAGAAAGGATTTATGACTTATTTATTTAAGGAATTGTAAGTTAGGAATTTCAAGTTGAAAATGTGAATCACTTTTCTATTTCTGAAAGAGGTTTCAAGCTCAAAATGTCCAAAGCAAATTTTTATCTTTCCCTTCATAGATGACATTTCTTAGTTAAAAGAATCATCATACATCCACTTCCACAAATAAAGATCTCATAGATATTCTTGATTCCTTTATGCTCACATCCCACATTAAATTAGTCACCAAGTTCAGCCTATTTTGTTTTCTAAATATCTTTACTTGCTATCTACCTTCTCCCCTGCCATTGTCATCCAAGACAGTATTAGCTCTTATTTAAACTGATGTTCCCTTAACCGGTCCTTCAGTTCGGTTCCCCTTCCATTTCCCTTTAGGGGTCCTAGAATTGCCTTTCTAAAACAGATCTGCCCATGTTGGTTCTCTGTTCATGAACTTTCAATGAGACCTGATGGCTTATAAAAACTCAAGTCCTTCCAGTGGTTTTCTAAATTACTCCTCCTGGCTTCGAACTCTATAATCAGTTCATATTTCCTCCACACTTGTTTTGTGACTGCCTTCTTAGTATTCCCCCACTACTTTGTGAGTGTCTGGAACTCAGGAACTTTGTTTTACTCATATTTGGATCCATGAAGCATAGTTTGTATTTAGTAATAATTTCTGTTTGAATTTTTTTATCTGCTATGAAAGTTTTAAAATCTCACTTCACTCCATTGCCCTTGCTTAAGAGCTCTGCAGTGGCTTCCTAACTAGTTTCCACCTACAAGTTTGCAGCTTCCTCAAACCCACCTTTTATGCAGCTTCTAGACGGAACTGGCTAAAATTCCATTTGCTTAATACTCTTCCCATATCTGTTAGTCATCTATAGGGTAATGTTTGTATTCCTTAACATGGCATATAAAGTTCTCCACCAATCGCCGTTGTCTACCTCTATAGCTGTATTCACTCCCATTTTCTGTCCTCAAGACCCTTTATCATCTAGTCCGATAAATCTCCCAGTAGTTCCTCACATACACCTGCTATTGTATGCCCCTTGTCCATGCGGTTTCCTGCATTTGGTGTTATTGCTGACTCTCATCTCACCTATATTTTGTTGTATAATCTTTCTACTGACCTTTGAAAACTCAGTCCAGGTACTGTATACTTAAGAAAATCTCTGAATAATGTCTCCCCACCTGTAGGCAAGCTAAGGGCCCCTCCTTTGAAATCTTAGACCTTATCACTTTATTTACTTCATTTTCTGAAAGTATCAGTTTATTTCAATCAATGAACAATACATATATTAGAAGAGACAACATGGCTTTCAATTTCAAGCAGCATCTAGAACAGTATTTTTCAATACTAGGTGCTTAACAGATTTTAGTGGAGCAGAAGTAAATTGTTGATCCTAACTTTTCGCTTGTATCTCCAAATTTTGTTCTATGTTCCACTTCATTACAAAAAGTTACAATACTTATGTGCTGTTTAATTTTTTTCCTTTCCTGGATTTTCTTCACTGAGAATGCAATCTCCCTCTCAACTGTCCTGGGAAAATGCACAATTTGATAGGTCCATCTCAAATGTCTTCTCCCTAAGACTTTTATTGATTTCCTCATCTCTATGTTAGTGAACTAAATACTCACAGAAGTCTGTTTCTTCTCACTTCTTTATTTGAAAATTATGGTTCCTTATCTTGCTTTTTCCTACCACATAGTTGGCTTCTTGTGGGAAAATGTTTTTCATTTTTGTTTTTGTTTGTGCAACATATTATATTTATATATCATAATTCTTGTTAAAATAGTTGATTCAAAAATATTTATTCATTTGAAGCAGACCATCTCTGCTATTCTTTATGGTACAATTTTCTCAAAATTACAATTCAAGTAATAATTTCCAACTTTTCCTTCTCTCTTATCTTTTTGGATATGTTACTAATGTACTTAATTAGAGTTTGAAAATGTAGGTAATTTGTATACCCTCTCCCTCTACCCAGGTGGGTTTTATTTAAAAGATAAAATTAAGATTTTTTAACTTTTTTTATTTCAGCATATTACGGGGGTACAAATGTTTAGGTTTATATATATTGCCTTTGCCCCACCTGAATCAGAGCTTCAAGCATATCCATCCCCCAAATGGTGCACACTGTACCCAGTAAGTATGAACATACCCATCCCCCCCATACCTGCCCGACACCTGATAAATGTTACTACTATATGTGCACATAAGTATTGATCAATTAATACCAATTTGATGGTTTTGATATCTTATAGTTGTGATAATTAAAATTCAAATGTTTGAAGAAGTCATTTTAATACATGCCATACTTTTTCTTTTTCCTAAATCACATTAGAAAAACTGTACCATCTTAGAGTACATAGTGATGTGTATATATTCCTTCATTCACTTAGAGCACTTTGATACTCTAAAAATTTTATTGAAGGTAGATTTTTTTTATTTATTTCAGAATATTATGGAGGTACAAATGTTTTGGTTATATGAATTGATTTTGTACTGTTTGAGGCAAAGTTACAAAGTTATCACCCAGATAGTGTGCATTGTACTCAGTAGGTGTGAATTTATCCATCCCTTTCTCCCCCCTCCCACCTGCTTGATTTCCATTGAGTTTTGCTACCATGTGTACACATGAGTGTTGATCAATCAGTTCCAATTTAATAGTGAGTACATGGGGTGTTTGTTTTTCCATTCTTGAGATATTTCACTTAGAAGCATGGTCTGCAGTTCCATCCAGGTTGTTACAAAAGGTATTATTAGTTCACCATTTTCTTACAGCTGAGCAGTATTCCATGGTATAAATATATCACATTTTATTAATCCACTCATGCATTGATGGGCACTTGTGTAGATTCCAGATCTTTGCAATTGTGAATCATGTTGCTATAAACATTCAAGTGCAAGTGTCTTTTTTATAAAATGTCTTTTTTTTTCCTTTGGGTAAATACCCAGTGATAGGATTTCTGGATCAAATGGTAGGTCTACTTCTAGTTCTTTGAGGTATCTCCACACCACTTTCCATAGAGGTTGTACTAGCTTGCAGTCCCACCAGCAGCGTATAAGTGTTCTTTCTTTCTGCATTCATGCCAGCATCTGTTGTCATGGGACTTTTTAATAAAAGCCATTCTTACTGGGGTTAAGTGATATCCCACTGTGGTTTTAATTTGCATTTCCCTGATGATTAGAGACATTGAGCATTTTTTCATACGTTCGTTGGCCTGTAGTCTTCTTTTGAAAAGTTATGCCTTTTGCCCACTTTTTAATGAGGCTGTTTGATTTTTTTTTCTTGCTGATTTGTTTCAGTTATTTGTAGATTCTGGTTATTAGCCCCTTATCAGATGAATAGCATGCAAATGTTTTCTCCCATTGTGTGGGTTGTCTATTCACTCTATTGTTTCCTTGCTGTGAAGAGCTTTTTTTTTTTTTTTTTTTTTTTTGTGACAGAGTTTCACTATTTTGGCTGGGGTAGAGTTAGTGCCATGGTTTCAGCCAAGCTCACAGCAACCTCAAACTCCTAGGCTCAAGCGATCCTTCTGCCTCATCCTCCCAAGTAGCTGGGACTACAGGCATGCGCTACCATGCCCGGCTAATTTTTTCTATATATTTTTAGTTGTCTGATTAATTTCTTTCTATTTTTAGTAGAGACAGGGTCTCGCTCTTGCTCAGGCTGGTCTCAAACTCCTGAGCTCAAACAATCCGCCCACCTTGGCCTCCCAGAGTGCTAGGATTACAGGCATGAGCCACCGTGCCTGGCCAGAGGAGCTTTTTAATTTAATCAGGTCTCATTTATTTATTTTTGTTGTTTCTGTGATTATCTTTGGGGTGTTCTTCATAAATTGTTTGCCTAGGCCAATATCTGTAGAGTTTTTCCAACCTCTTCTTCTTGAATTCTTATAATTTCATGCTTTAGATTTAAAGCATGTTACCCATCATGAATGAATTTTTGTGAGGTGAGAAATATGCATCCTGTTTCAGTCTTCTACATGTGGCTATCTAATTTTTCAAGAACCGTTTATTGAATAGGGATTCTTTTCTCCAGTAAATGTTTTTGTCTGCTTTTTCAAAGAGAAGATGGCTATATGAGGATGATTTTATAACTGGGTTCTCTGTGCTGTTCCATTGATATATGTCTTTGTTCTTGTGCCAGTACCTTGATGTTCTGGTTACTATAGCTTTATAGTATAGCTTAAAGTCTGGTAATCTTATGCCCCCAGATTTGTTCTTTCTAATTAAGACTGCTGTGGCTTTTTGGGTTTTTTTCTGATTCCAAACAAAGTATAGAATTATTTTTTCTAGATATGTGAAATATGATGTTTGTATTTTAATGGTGATTTCATTGAATCTGAAGGTAGATTTTTACAGGAACAATTTAGATGGCTATGATATTAGTGATATAAATACCATATATTCTGGTAAATATTCTTTTATTAATATAAACATATAATTCTTAATTCTAAATGGGAAAGCAAATGCTTTATCTATATCATTTTATTCTATTAACTATTTTGCTAATAATTATCAGATATTTTGATCAGATTATAATAAAATTCAAATCTTAATATGTTAATATTCTTAAAGAAGTTATTGCAGAGAAAAATGTTAAAATATTTCACTAAAGAGGCTTGAGAATTATAATACTGAGAGTTTAAAATTCTGTATTCAACTGCTGAACTTACTAACTTGTTGCTGTATATTTTAAACAATTTATTTAGTCTCTCTTAGCTTCACTTTGCCCATTGATAAAATGAGCCAAAACATCTGCAGCATTAAATACACAAAATTTTAATCATGATTAACTAAATAAATCATGTGAAGGCACTTTCAAATATTAAAAGTAAAATATAAATATGGTATATCATCAGTATGAGATTTATTAGGAACTAATCATTTATACACAAGGTATTCAACCCCTAAGTAAGGACTTACATTGCATGCACTGCACACTAGAATTGTGATGCATATCTAATCAATAAAGGACCTTAAATATCATACTATGTATTGATTTCCTGGTTGACATGTGATCAAAATGACATCAGGAAAATTTCTACCCAAATGAACTAAAAAGAATAAAATCCTATAAAAATTCACTTACAGAAAGCAAAGAAATGGAAAAGAGATAATCTAATGCTATAAGCTACAAAAAATTGAGATAGCTTTGAAAAATAAAAAATGATTCTGAAGAGCAGGTCAGCCTCCTGATGGCCTCCTGATAGACTGGCAAGTCATTTCTCCTAGGGATACTGACAAACTGGCAAAATCATGGCTAATAACCCAGATTCTACAGGAAAACCAACTAAAGTTATCAGACTAATAAGTAAACAATAAGTACACAAGGCCACTGGAGAGAGATGGGGTAGAAAGCTAATCACGGGGCTTGCTCCTAGATGGAAGTGAAAGTAGCAGGATTTTACACTGAATCAGGAAAATAACAGAAGGATTGAGTGAACCCCCACATACGGATGGAATAAATCCCCACGATGGTTCAGTGAAGAGTAGCAGAGAGTGCTTATGAGTGTAGAACAAGTATTCTAACGAGGATACTCCAGCTCTCAGCTGAATTCTCCATCTCTCTCACCCTCGCTGATCCATCAGACTACGGAAAAGTGAGCAGGCATAAATTCTGCTCTGAGGGTAAAGAAAGCCTTCTCAGATATGGTGTAAATAATCTGAGACATCCCTGCATCATATCACAGCAAAATATGAACAAAGCCTCTCATTATGGGCAAGAAAAGAAGAAAAAGTAAGCATCTATGCAAATATAACACAAGAAATATATGAAATACAAGACCATAATGTCAAAAGACAATGTACTGAATTTGAAGAATTTATATAAAGGAACAAAAGGAATTTTCTCAAAATTATCTCACACCAGATGCCCTATAAAACATAAGACTATAAGGGGTGTGTGTGTGTGTGTGTGTGTGTGTGTGTGGTGTGTATATTAACAAAATTTGAGTGTTGGCTCAAATAAAGGTTTAAAAAAACAGGCTCAACTAAGATTATTGCACAACTAATGAATACATGAGAATTGGCAAGCCAAAAAATAGAAACCAAAAAAAAAAAAAAATAGTACACACGTGGAAGAGTGTCTCTAGATTATCACTGTGAGTATAGCCCAAAAATAGAAATTTATAGAAGTGATTGGAGAGAAGCTAATACGTGTAGATGTTGGATAAAGATGATCCAATATAAAGATAACTGATACAAGTGAAAAGAGAAATCAATAAATAGAATTAGACTTATTCAATAGTTTAACACAAAAACATTTTCATGAAGAGGTGGAAAAAAAACTTCAGTTTGAAGTGACACATTTTATCTCAGAAATATTTTATAAAGAATAATCAACATTATATATATGTGTACAGGTAGGGGAAAGAGAAAGTGAGCGAGCACAAGAGCACAACCATTGCTACAGCCAATTTTAGAACATTTATATCAACTTCTCCAAAACCCATATGAATTTATGGTCAGTCCTCATTCCCCGACCCCCAACCTTTAGCAATCACTAACTATTTTCTGTCTCTATAGATTTGCTTATTCTGAATATTTCATATGAATATAATCATAAGATATGTGATATTTTCTGCCTGGCTTTTTTTTTTTTTATTTCAGCATATTATGGGAGTACGTATTAGGTTACGTATGTTGCCCTTACTCCCTCCCAAGTCCGAGTTTCAAATATGTCCATCCTTCGGGTGGTGCGCATTGCACTCTTTGTGTATGTATATACCCGTCCCCTCCTCCCTCCTCTCCCCTCCCCCTCCCCCTCCCCCGCATCCAATAGATGTTATTCTTATATGTGCACTTATGTGTTGATCAGTTAATACCAATTTGATGGTGAGTACATGTGGTGCTTGTCTTTCCATTCTTGGGATACCTCACTTAGTAGAATGCATTCCAGCTCTACTCAGGAATATACAAGAGGTGCTATATCACCATTGTTTCTTAAAACTGAATAGTACTCCGTGGTATACATATACCACATTTTATTAATCCACTCATGTATTGA